>CAHIKZ030005106.1:485000-507500 GCA_903632075.3 Acanthosepion pharaonis
AAAGGAAGTGAGAATGAAAGAGAGAAAGGAAAGAATAATTAAAGGAAGAAAGGAAGTAAGAAAGAAAGAAAGAAAGAAAGGAAAAAGAAGGAAAGAAAAAAGAAAGAAAAGAAAGAAGAAAAATAAAGAAAGAATGTAAGAAAAAAGAAAGAAAAAGAAAGAATGAAAGCAAGAAAGAAAGGAAGAATGAAAGAGAGAAAGGAAGAGAGAATGTAAGAAAGAAAAAGGGAGAATGAAAGAAAGAAAAGAAGAAAGAATGAAAGAAAAGAAGGAAGAATGAAAGAAAGGAAGGAAGATGGAAAAGCAGTCAAAATATGGATACAGAAATTAAGATAGAAAGAAGATGAAATCGAAGTGTAAATACGAAATAAAATATGGTAGAGTATAAAACGAAAACATAAATAGAAAGAGAGAAAGAAAGTTTCAAAGAAAGAAAGGTGGTAAAAAAAGAAGAGAATAAAAAGGAAATTTAGGAAGCCAACAACAAAAAGAAGAAAAAAACCCAGAACAAATGAACTAATGAAGAATAAAAAGCAAATAAAAACGACAAAAGAGAAACGTAAAACATGAATGAGCCATTTTCCATTTCCCTAAATTGCAAATTTACGGTTTAAATTAATTCTAATATCTGATTTCATATCACCGAAATTTCGTGCATATTTTTGCAATGCAATTACACGCTTACCTGACAATTTAATCAAGGTGTCGGAACCAGAGGTCCTAAATGAAAAACGCCCAGCGTGAATAGCTTATTCAGACCAATTCTACGATTAAATATTTCCATTATTCTCTGAATTATTTAGATTAATACAAATTCTGTCTGCAAATGATCCAACCGTTTAATATTATAGTAAATATACCGAACTGAACGAAATAATAGTTTGGTCTTCTTCAAGGTACACGCCTTGGGGACCCTCCCAGACATATTCCAGTGTCTCTTTCACGTTTCCAAACAATCTGCAAAGCCCTATTTCGTGCTTGGCACCACCTGTCTCATCGGTTTCTATTTGACCTCGTCTAGCGTATTTCAATGTCGGTTTTACCTGTGGGGAAAAAAAAACACCAGAAAACGGAGGGAGGCAAAGCTGACAAGCGTGAGTGATAAAAACCACTGCACAAGAGATGAAGTATGTACCAACTCAATCATTCTGATTCAATAATGGTTTACTTCCGACTGAGTAACCCCACAGGAGAGTATATTTTCACGTAGGTGCTAATCACTCAGTTATGTGTCACGCATGATACACGCTTAGGCGATCATGTATCTTTCGAAACATGACTGACTAGGCATATATTTTCCCAGTAGTAGGTTGCCATTTCTTTCTGCATAGACCAGTTGCCATCCAAGACTATAGAACCCAGTCTGTCCTGCTATTTATCCATAGCTGGGGGAGATGAAGAAGATTCTTACCTTTCCCAAGGGTATAAGCATGTAAGCGAATTTCAGTCAGTTATGTGCCATGCGTCATACACGTTTAGGCGATCATGTATCTTTCGATAGATGACTGATGAGGTAGATATTTTCCCGCAGTAGGTTGCCATTTCTTTCTGCAGTAGACCAGTTGCCATCCAAGCCTATAGAACTCGGTCTATTTACCCATAGCCGCAGGGAGAAGACGAGGATTCATACCTTTCCCAAGGGTATTAGCACGTAAGTGAATGTAATGGATTCGACTGGAATTCGAACTCGGCTCTCCGATTCCTCAGTCCGAGCCGCTATCCATTACTCCACCGCAACGAATTATTTGGTCCTAAGTTGCATGAAAGCGATACCGGCTTCCGAGATATTCAGAGTAGCTTGATCCGAACAGTTTGAGATTATTTAAGTATTTTTCACATTTAATAATAAAGTCGAAAGTTACAGAAGTTAAAGATGAATATGGCATTCATTGTTCTTTTGTTTGCAACGGATTTTTTCTCGTTCCATCAACATGGAAGCCTAACCTCCAGAAGATTAACGCATTGCACCATTTTTGTCTAATGTTTGCCACTGACATGGATTGAAACAATTTTAACGATTCAATTATTAGGTCTGATGATAGGGATGTTAGTTTACTGAGTGGTGCTCGAACATTTTTCTCACTAGAAACTATGTTTTTTTTGGGTTTTTTATAAGTCTACCATTTATTGGTGCATTAAATATTGCAGCCACATATAGGCTGGATCACCTGATAAGCATCTAGAGATTCTTGCCAGAATGCAAAGAAAAATCTGCAATATTATCGGCCCTGACATGACGTCTCGGCTTTAATCATCTCCCTACCGCCGTAACGTGGCTTCCTGGTGATGTTTCTATAAATAATTTCATGGTAAGTATTTTTCTTTTGTTATTTTTATGAGAGACATATTGTACATATAGAAACTAATTAGCACTTCATAGAGACTTTGAGGTATTATGGTGGTTGTAATAATAATGTTAAGTAAGAATGTGTTATTTTATTATAAGGAATACAGTTGTATATTTGGGTCAGTAATCTTGTAAAATAAGACCAGCCTTCTCTTATCCCCCACTTTTGGCCTCGTGTTATATTCTTGTATTTTTCAAAATAAATATTACTTGCTCCTTTGGTACCCAACCTTTATGACTTTAAGCGCAGTACTAGATTGGCAGAAAGGTCTCATCATTTTAAGGTCAAAATGGCTAGATGGAAACGTAAGTTCTATTCTAATAGTTTTTCCTCTCGCACTTTTCTCCTTGGTGTTTTCTGTCAACTAAGAGCTTCAAATATTTAAATAAAGTAGAACCTCGGTTCTCGAATGTCGCACTAAAAAATCGGTTTTCGAACACAATATTTGAGATGAAAAATGCCTCGGTTATCGAACAAAATTTCGGTTCTCGAATAACATTGCCGAACCGAGTAAACACGAACGGTCTAATTTCTGAATCGACCGCCGTTAGTATACATTCGTGTGTTGTGACGTGCTTTTCTTTTCTAGTTTTATTGTACCGTGACATTTTCTCTACATTGATTCCTTTTGGAAAAATAGTTTCGGCTAACGAACATTCCGGGTTACAAACGGCCTTCAGGAAGGAAGTAAATTCGTGAATCATGGTTCCACTGTATACCGTTAGTCGCCACATGCTGTCAAATTAAAGTTTGATCTGTTATTATCCTTTCTTCTCAATAACGTTGTCTCAGTTTCTTTTACTCTCAGTAGACCCTTGTGTCATAGTGGCTTTATCACCTTGCTTGTGAAAACTCTATGACATATTTTTCTTAAATTTTAGGCTTGCATTCCTTTTCAAACTTCTTTTATACGGATTTTTCTCTTGGCAATTTATCGTGTTGATCGGATAGTTCAGTAATTATTGTTTGTTTTTTGTTTTTTTCTCTGGTTTCATAGAGTATCATTTATTCCTTCAAAGCCAGAAATTTTTGATTGAGCCGAATTAAAATCCAATGTCTCCGAAGCTCGTTCTCCGATTAGAAAACAAGTGTAGTACATTCTTAAACATATTCTGCATCTTTTGCCTTTCGGTAACCAATGTTACAGATAGGTATAGGAGATTTAATTATCTGTGTAGCGTAGTAACAGATTTCGAAAATGATGGGACCGAAACCTGAAGGAATAGCGAAAGATGCATTTTAAAATATGGGCAAAGTATTATTCTTCATTAATGCGCTCGATTCATAATTTTCATTAGAAGACGGGTAGTGAATCCACTTAGGAAACTGGCGTAACACGATCTTTGAAAACACAGGTTATGATCTGGGTCTTTGTCATAATATATTAAAGTTAATAAATCCCAATAAATAAAAAATATTTCAAGCAAAATGGAAAAAAGGCATACGTCTTCATGAAATATTTCTTGAAGTCTCTTCATAAAATTCTCCGAGATATATCATTTAAATAGACATGACTTACAGAAAACAAGAAGGTGGTGGTGGAGGTTGAATGGTGGTAGTAGCGGTTGAGATGGTGGTGGAGGTTGAGATGTTGGTGGAGGTTGACGTAGTGGTGGTGGTAGCGGTTGAGGTGTTGGCGGAGGTTGAAGTGGTGGTGGAGGTTGAGATGGTGGTGGAGGTTGAGATGGTGGTGGAGGTTGAGGTAGTGGTGGTGGTAGCGGTTGACATGTTGGCGGAGGTTCAAGTGGTGGTGGTGGTGGAGGTTCAGGTAATGATGATAAGGGTTATGAGGATAATGGTGGTTGTGGCGGATGTTAAGGTGGTGATAGACATTAAGATGGTGGTAGATGTTGAGGAGGTGGTGGAGGTTGAGGTAATGGGATGGAGGTTGAGGTGATGGTAGTGGTAAAGGTTGAGGTGGTGGTAGTGGCGGTTGAGATTGTAGTGGTGGTGGTTGAGGCGATGGTGGTGGTGGTTGAGGCGATGGTGGTGGGTGTTGAGGTGGTGGTAGACTTTAAGGTGGTGACAGAGGTTGAGGCAGCGGTGGCGGTGGAGGTGATGGTGGTGGATATTGAGGCAGTGGTAGAGGTTGAGTTAGTGGTAGAGGTTGAGGTGGTGGTGGTAGCTGAGGTGATGGTGGTGGGGGTTCCTTTCTACCAATGGAATACGAAATAAATAAGGATGATTCGATCCTGTATACGTGCATGTTTTAAGCAAACGGTTTGAACTGGTGGGAATATATCTCATATATGTCCTATGGAAAGAGCGACTTTTCGTTTCTGGGAAACGGGTGGTATGGTGGAAGATAATTCCTCATTTTCTCTCTCTCTCTCTCTCTCTCTCTCTCTCTCTCTCTGGCAAGCGTAGAAAGTTAAGATTGAGTAAATTTAGCCAAAAAGTTCTGTGTGGTTCTGCAGAAGGATGCTAAGTATATCATGGACCGAGCGTGTGAGCAACGATGATATCTTAGAGAATTTGCAAACAAGGAAGGATCTTATACTTATCAGGAAGAGGTAGCTGAAGTTTCTGGGACACATAATGAGGAAGGAGGGCCTGCAGAATCTGATACTCACAGGTCGAATAGAGGGAAAGAGAGACAAGGAAAAACAACGTGTGACATACCTAGCGAACTAAAGCAAGTTGATTACAGTACGTTGTCTGGCGATCGTGGCAGAGAGAAGGAATTTATTGAGAGCTGCAAGGGAGATGGAGAGCCATGATCAACTACGACCTGAAAGGACATTACACATGAAAGATATAGCAGCAATAGTTTATTTTAGGTCTGATCTAACACAGATTGCAAAGACAGGGAACTGCAAGTGGAGTAAGATTGTTTCTGGAGCGGTAAAAGGAACCAGCCATTCCACTTCACTCCAGTATCTTATAGTTGAAATTTGAGTTGAAAAGAATTTAAAAAAAACAAAAAAAAAACATTGATTTATACTCTCTTTGGCAGAGCAAGGAGAGTAAATCGGAGAGGAAAACAAAAATACGGGAGAGCAAGGATGGAAAGATGAAGAGTTATTAGCAAATGACGTCGATGTCGATCAAATTGCTCTGTTAATGTTAAGATTCCTATTACGATTCGCATGCTCTAGTCATGTTTCGTATTTAATAATGGCCTTCGAACATTTATCATACAGAGTCTTGAGCTGTCATACTAATTTTCCATCCAATAAAAATTTCGCCTCCCTAATTGTGCTAAAATACTGCCAACGTATTTTTTGTTAAGGCCAAAAATAAAACAATCGCTATTTGCTTCTTTTTCTTATTGTACGTGTCATATCTCTTCAAGTTTGGTGTGGTTTCATTTTGTCTGTCTATATTTCTGAGATGAGGTATTATTTACATTATTCGGTCTATTGTCTCCATCTTTGTCGCCATATTTATTACAACGTTTCGGCTGTTGTGCGCTCCGGCCTTCTTCAGGTGGTTGGAATGTCGAACTGAACCCTTTATTTCGCTCACTTGGGTAAACTGTTCTAGATCCACGTGCCATGTCTAATGGATGTCAGTTATCAGTTATCTCCTGTTAATTCCCCTCTCCAATTTCTCCACTGGATTAACCAGGTATTGAACTCACATTCTTTGGGTCCTGTCACTGGATCTAACTAACATCTTTATCCACTGTGCTATGTGTCCTCAATGACTCATGGCACAGTTAAGGCGGTGGAGAGAGTTCGACCAGCACAGCTTAAAAATATTCCAGCTAGGCAATAAATATCCGTAGGGATTCCCCTACCGCATCGTTAAATATTTCAGTTTCAGAAATTTCACAATGCAATAACAATGATAATAATGTTATTTTAAGAAGTAAGGATGTACAAATAATTGAAACCAAGTTGCGTTGTTGATATATATTTTGTCTTCTCAGGAGATCAAAATGGAATAGTCCCTTATTAAGGAGGTATTAGCAGAAGTTAAACACCTCTATCTTTGTTTTTTTTGTTTTTTGTTTTTCACTGAAACTTATGTAGCGTCTTTCATATGTCTTTTGTCTTTCCACGAGACCAAAACGGAATAGCCCATTATTTATGAGGTATTGTTAGGGTGTAACGGTCGTGCGAACTAAAGAAGGGACTGATAAGCTCAATTATTATATGATTTTAATTCAAGATAATCTAGTAAGAATCATTTCGCCCTGAATAAGAAAATTATTTGAATAAATAAAATAGTGAAAATTAAATAAAAGAAAAATATGAAACAGTTGCATGAAATGAAAATTTGCTAAATATAATATTAAGTATATGAGTTTAAAAAGTTTACCTTATAAATATAAAATTATGTACAGAATGCCCGTCGTTGTTTGTGTTGAGTTTGTTTTACGGTATATCAACCTCAATATATTATTTAATGCCGACAATTTCTGCTAATATATTTTTTATTATCTATCTATCTATCTATCTGTCTCAGCCTATTCTATCTATCTATCTAAGCCTATTCTTTATCTATCTATCTATCTATCGGTCTCAGCCTATTCTATTCTATCTATCTATCTATCTATCTATCGGTCTCAGCCTATTCTATCTATCTATCTATCTATCTATCTGTCGGTCTCAGCCTATTCTATCTATCTATCTATCTGTCGGTCTCAGCCTATTATATCTATCTATCTATCTATCTATCTGTCTCAGCCTATTCTATCTATCTATCTATCTATCTATCTATCTGTCGGTTTCAGCCTATTCTATCTATCTATCTATCTATCTATCTGTCGGTCTCAGCCTATTCTATCTATCTATCTGTCTCAGCCTATTCTATCTATCTATCTATCTATCTATCTATCTGTTTGTCTTTTTCATTCTATCTAATATCTATCATCTATCTATCTATCTATCTATCTATCTGTCGGTCTCAGCCTATTATATCTATCTATCTATCTATCTATCTATCTGTCGGTCTCAGCCTATTCTATCTATCTATCTATCTATCTATCTATCTATCTATCTATCTGTCGGTCTCAGCCTATTATATCTATCTATCTATCTATCTGTCGGTCTCAGCCTATTCTATCTATCTATCTATCTATCTATCTATCTATCTATCTATCTATCTATCTGTCGGTCTCAGCCTATTATATCTATCTATCTATCTATCTATCTATCTATCTCAGTACATATTGGTATGTTTTGGTTTGGTTTGTTTTACGGCATATTTAATGCCGACAAGATTTTTATTGTTGGTAACACTTTTTTTTCAAAAATAATAATTTTTCCAAAAAAAGTATTGCTGGTATTAAAACCTATTTTTATACTCTCATAGTGTTTTTCGTGGGTGGGTGGGTGGTAAATATTTGCCCATAGAAGGGACCCTGACAGGTGCTACCACTTTCAGTTAGCTTGAACCTGGAAACACCAACAATTAAGAAGTGCTTCTCAAAACCTCCTGATGAAAGGCCTTGCTGTCGGATGTAGTTTAACGTCTTAATCAGAACGACCCGTTGTTGGAGCCATAGGGTTTCGTAAAAAATATATGTAGTTGAAGTCACAGATTTGCGTACAAAATATTTAGATTTCGCTATTAAATATATATTTAAATTATATTATATATTAAATATAAGTACCAAATGAGAATCGAACTCATGAAGAATGGAGTACCCAATGAGGATCGAGTCAGTCGTAATTGTAGCTAACAAGAAAAGTTTGCTAACCACTCGATAAAAAATACGATAAAGTGCCGTCGAGAATTTCGAAAAATAAATGATTAAATGCTATTTCCCAGCTGTTTGTTTAAAGGCATATCAACATTTTATGTGTCATTTAATGCTGAAATTTTATTTTCTTCTGAGCTTCGGTAATTTCTTTTTCAAAAATATATTACTTGCGATATATTTTTAATGGATTTTTTATATTTTCAAGTTTTGACACCGATTTGGGAGATCACTATTTACATAGCTGGGGAGCCTAACAACCTGCAAACCAGAAGTATGAATATATTTTGTTTTGGCTTCCTTAGAGACATAAATGAAATTACACGCCCTTAATTTTGGTTTTATATTTTATTTTTTTAAAAAAGCATATTACTTATTTGCAGTGCTTAATCTATAATAATATTTAAAAATATCTTTACACACATTGACTATTCTAAATCCTTAGAATTTAATGGCCGTCTATTGTAATTACTAGTTTATTTTAAGTAACTCCTGCTATACCAAATGACTTCGATTTTATAGCCCAGGTTTGGTTAGTTCTAACGGAAAATATTATTTAATAAGATTTAAAATAAATCATTAAAAGGATATTAATATTTTAGATTTATATAGGTCTATATTTTTACTTATGTTTTATTTAGGTCTGCAAGTCCGAACTCCAGCTAACGATATATATATATATATATATATATATATATATATATATATATATATATATATGTGTGTGTGTGTGTGTGTGTGTGTGTGTGTGTGTGTGTGTGTGTGCAGGTATGTAGAAAAAATAGGAAAGGTAAATAATCCAGGGTTCTTTAGTAATTTGTTTTTTATTTTTTAAAAAACAGTGCTCCATACATAAGTAGAGTTTAGATCATAATTATTTTTAAAAGATATGATTCCTTCGCTACATAAGAGTTCTCATGTTTCAAAAACGAGAGCCGAAACCATCAATATAATTATTAAAATAAATTTTCGCTTGAGGATGAACAGGACTTGTTACTTTAATTCAATTTAATTTTAATAATTATATTGATAGCTTCGGCTCTCGTTTTTGAAACATGAGAACTCTTATGTGAAGGAATCATATTTTTAAAAAAAATAATGATAATTATATATATACACACACACACACACACACACACACACACACACACACACACACACACACACACACACACATATATATATATATATATATATATATATATATATATATATAGATAACTAGACTCGTTTCGAAAAACCTCGAATTTTTTGATTTGCTAATAATCAAATCAATCTCGAGGGAAAAAAATTTTAAAAAAAAAAGAGCTACAAACATGAACTTCTGCCGACAAAAAAATCGCACAGATGCAGGTCTGAAGCCCAAAGAAAAAAACCCGATACAGTAACAACTAATTAACAAAAGAGCTCAATACAACCGTAGAGCAGACATATATATATATATATATATATATATATATATATATATATATATATATATATACGAAGGCATTTTACCTTGAGAAACCCTTTCATCAACATTCATCGGAAGGAAAACGTTGGCGTAATTAATGACAGGAATAAAGATATGGAAAATTCAAACAGCAAATAAATAGAGGAGGGAAAATTACGGGACACGATTAAAATATATTTCTTAGTAAAATAATTTACGAATAAAATTTAAATAGTTCCAAGTGAGTATAAAATGGAATAAATAATAGTCACGAACCTTCTAAAAGAGTAGGGAAGCAAATGAAATAATGAGCAGTAAATGATGAGCTAAGTGCAAAAATCGTGAAATGATCAGCAGTAAAGGATGAGCTGAGCGCAAAAATCGCGAAATGATGAGCTGTAAATGATGAGCTGAGTGCAACACTCGTGAAATGATGAGCTGTAAATGAGCTGAGTGCAAAAATCATAAAATGATGAGCAGTAAATGAGGTGAGTGCAAATATCATAAAATGATCCTTCTGTAAATGATGAGCTGAGTGCAAAAATCGTGAAATGATGAGCAGTAAAGGATGAGTTGAGTGCAAAAATCGTGAAATGATGAGCTGTAAATGATGAGCTGACTGCAAAAATCGTGAGAGAATTGTTCACATATTTTCTTAGTACAGGCAGCACTTCCAAGGTTTGTGGAGTACAAAAATAAAAATAAAAATAATATGGAGATAGCGGTGAAATTTACTGTATGAATTATCAATATCGTTTTTTACCGTCATTAATTACGCCAATGTTTTTCTTCCGATGAAAAGGGTGCCTTAAGGTAAAAATGCCTTCGCGTATATATATATATATATATATATATATATATATATATATATATATATATATATTCTTTTCCTTGTTAAGTCGGGTACTTTCATCTCTTTACTTAAAGGAAGCACTTACTTATGGATTCTTTTTTGACCCTTTTTATACCCACATAAATAGTCTTTCACTTTCGTATTCTTACAATAAATTGATTATTGCTGACTTTGACAACGATTAAGTAAGACAGCATAAAGCGGTAAGCAGCATTCCTGGCTTGCTGTAAATATATTAGAAAGCCTTTCACAAGAGCTGTCCTTCTAAGTGCGTTGTTGCTTAAGGACATGGACGATCACGGCTCTCCACAACCATTCAGATCTTAGTTATGTTTGACTTTGTACGATCCGACCCACTCCTTGTGGGCTTCGGCCATATCACGTAAACACCAATTCTCGTACGATCCCCAAGTTAAGTAACGTCGAGCCTAGTCAGTACCTAGATGTGTTATCTCTTGCCGATAAGTTGGGATGTGCGGGTGGTGTAATGGATAAAGGCTCGGAGTTGGAAATCCGTGAGTCGAGTTCCAATGCCAGTCTGGTTTATTATATTCTCTTAGGCAAATAACTTAAAGAAAGGTAGAAATCCACCTTTTCTCCCCTCAGTTATGGATTAATCAGTAGGCCTTGTTTCAATAAATCGTTATTAACTCCAAAATAAATTTAGAATCTAAAAATATCCACTGGCTTTAAATAACCTGTAAAAGGGTGATAAACCGTAAAAATAAATCAACTCGTTCTAACTTCCATTCAAATAAGCTCGTCTTATAGGTCGCCTGCTGACTAATTGTTACATTTGCGTTCGATATGTCCTGTGAGTGTCAAATTTTCCAAGCCCTCCTTCCACATTAGGAGTTCGAGAAATTTCATCTGTTGCTTTATTATTTTGTGTATAGCGATTTTCCAAGCGTAGCTTAGATGTGGCACAAGGCCGAAAGTATGGGGCACCCAGTGAGGATCGAACTTACTACTCAGTCGTAATTGTTCTAGCGCGACAAGCTTGCTAACAATTACACCATCTCGAGGTGCCCAATTATTTTGAGTATAAGTGTAGTTTTTTTCCCCTCCCATCTTCTATAAGATTTCGTCTTTACACGCTCCGTCTAGGATATTCTCAGGGTTCAGCTGCATAGCTACTTGTCTATAGCTTAAAGGCTCCTCTTCATCAGTGAGGAAATTTTCCAACTTTCCCTGCCTTAAATAATTATTCATATTCCATAAAAATTTTCCAATTAAAAATGGTTTCATCATTTATACTGTTTCTCGTCCATTTCGATTTCAAATGCAAACCCCTGCCATTCGTGTGAAGAACGATTAAGACTCCTACTTCACTTGTATATTTAGCAGTGATACTTTTAGTTTCTAAGTGTAGAAATGGTCCCGGCGGTAGATGAGCGTCGAGTTGGCGGCAATCCAAGCAAGATAAGAAAATGAACCGCTTGACTTCATTTCTAAGCATCTCATTAATAAAAGGTTGTTTTTTTTTCTCTATTTATTCATTGTTTCCTTTCGATTCTGTGATCACTTCCTCAGAAGAGACAAAAGTGCGGTACTCGACCTTACCAATCCACGCCGTCAAGATCTTTCAAACCATTTTTTTTCTTTTAATACTTCTTGGATGTTGATTTTGCGTTCGATTCAGTCGTTGTCCATTTTGCCTCGCACGTTCAGGATTGGTTGATATTTTATTTCTTACTCCTTTCTGCTAACCTGACTTCCACAGCTCATCTCTTTATTATATCTTTCTCTTTCTTTTCAGTTGCCTTTTTTATTCCAAAAAAAATCGTTCTTTTTTTTCTTTTTTTTTTTTCATTCTTCGTATTTACATTTGTTTGTTTTTCATTTTTCTATTTTTCTTTTGTTTCTCCTGTTTTTTTTTGGTCTTTCTTCTTATCTTTCCCTTTCTTTCTTCTCTTTTCTTTCTTTCTTTCTTTCTTTCTTTTTAGCTCTTTTAATTTCTCTCTCTCTCTCTCTCTCTCTCTCTCTCTCGCACTATCACTCATTTTTCTCTTCTTTTCTATTTGTCATTACGTTATTTTTTTCTTTCTTTTTTTCTGTATTTCTTATTGTTTTTTTTTCTTTTTCTTCTTTATTCCTTTCTTCATTTTTTCTTTCTTAACCTTTCTTTTTTCGTTTCGTTTCTTTCTTTCTTTCTTTTTTTCTTTTTTTCTTCGCTTTTATTTCACTTTTTTCTATCTTTCACTCCCCGCCTCTTTCCTTTTCCATTTTTCTCATGTGTACTCCTTTTTCGTTCTCCTTTTCTTTCTACATGTTTAGCTGAGTTGGTATTTCTTTCTTTCTTTCTTTCTTTTCATTCACTTTCTTTCTTTCTATCTTTCACTTCCCCCTCTTTCATTTTCTTTTCTTTCTCACATTTCAACTTTTTCTTTCACCCTTTCTTTCTACTTGTTTAGCTTTTGTTATCTCTTTCTTTCTTTCTTTCTTTCTTTCTTTCTTTCTTTTTAATCTTTTTTTGTTCATTGTATTTCTTTCAATTCTCACTTTTTCCTTTTTAATTATTTTTATCATTTCTTTCTCTTTTTCTATTTGTTTAGCTTCATTAGGGCCTTGCTTTTTGCTCTTTTCCTCCACTTAAACACTCTTTATTGTCAATTACTTATTTCTCTTCTTCTTCTTCTTCTTCTTCTTCTTCTTCTTCTTCTTCTTCTTCTTCTTCTCCTGGAACGCCATTTCAGTTGTCTTTACTCTTACTTTCCTTCCATGCATTTATTGTCCATCGATCTAATCAGTCTGCTTTTCCTTCTGATCCAAACTTTGATTTCCTTTTTATCAATTCTCGTAAGTGAATCAATCATTTTTCTGAAACAATAATGCTTGAGCAGAAGCTAAAATGTAAAAGAAAAAAATGTCTGATACGGATGCGGAAAAGTGAAAGAAAAAAAATAGACAATTCCAGAAAGAAATAAACATGTCAGTGAATGAATTACGAGTAGAAAATCGACAAGCACCAATTGAAACCATTATGATTGACTATTCTAACGAAGAGATGACGGCTTAATTGAATAAATTTTGAATTTGTACTTGTATATATATATTTTTTTTAATTTTACGTTTTCCAACAGGCAAAATACAAATTGGAGATGCCAAAATCAAACAAGTACAATTTAAATATCTGGGAAGTGTTTTAACAGAGGACAGTGTGTGTGACATTTAAATCCGATAACCAATGATTCAATCCAACATCTATATGTCAGAGTATTATAAAAAAACAGTCGTTAGAAACAAAAAAAGACTACTGAACAGTTAAGTAATGTCATATTACTATATGGCAATGAACGATGGTCAAACTCTTCAGTTTTATATTTACATAAGATCTGTGATATTGAGCATAACTTAAAACAATATTTGAAAATTATATATATATATATATATATATATATATATATATATATATATATATATATATAGATAGATAGATAGATATTCATTATTTATTAAGGCGTCTACCAGAGGAGGACTGATATTGAAAATAAATTTAAAACAATGCTCCGAGGCCGACACTTAGAGGCTGATGATGGCCGCGTACACAACGGCTTGAAATGTTGAGATAATTTTTGTTTGTTTGCTGTTGAAACAAAAATGCATATGCTCTGTTATAAAACATACATCGAGTACTCTATGGATCAGTTTTATCAATTAGTATTACTAGGATCGTCCCGGATTATATACTAACGGACCGATTACCTGTACAATCTTAGAGATATATATATATATATATATATATATATATATATATATATACTTTATTATGTTATATATCTTATTTTATATAGTATATGTATCTTATATATATATATATATATGTATCTATCTATATATATATATATATATATATATATATTAGATTATATGTATCTTGTTATATATATATGTGTGTGTGTGTGTATGTGTGTGTGTGTGTGTGTGTGTGTATGAAAAATTTCTAAGAATTAACCGTTAGAAAAAGAAACACTATTTTTAAAATGTAAAAGGCAGTTTTCCTATTGTCTTTTACATTTTATATATATATATATATATATATATATATATATATACAGAGAGAGAGAGAGAGAGAGATTGAGAGAGAGAGAGGCAGAGGCACGGTGAAGTAATGTATAGCGGCTTGGATTGAGGAATCGGAGAGCGAGTTCGAATTCAATCGAATCAAGTAACATTGACTTACGTGCTAATACCCTTGGGAAAGGTGTGAATCCTTATTTTCTCCCTCCAGCTACGGGTAAATAGCAGGACAGACTGGGTTCTATAGCCTTGGATGGCAACTGGTCTAGGAGAAGGACAACTCTGAATTCAAAACCCGCGGAGGGTCGTTTGGGGACCTTGTGGCACGTAGTGCACCAGGTCTCTGTATTCGGCCCTTCAAAAAGTGTGGCTGGTTTTGCACGAAACCTTCACCACTATAATCAAATCTCATGTGCTGTTGTCGGTTTCCTAGGATCTGATCTTCTTGACCCTCATATGTCGAATTAGACGGGATAGCCGAGTATATATATATATATATATATATATATATATATATATTAGATTTTAGATTGAATAAAAGCGATGTAGAGATATCGGTAGAAATAGTCTATTCTCCTGAGGTAATTGTTGATTTCCCTGTTATGTAATATATATATATATATATATATATATATATATATATATATATATATATATATATATATATATATATATATATATATATATATATATATATATATATATTATGGATACTCATATCAGAGTAGACGCTCTGCTTATCTATTAAAAAGTATATTTATTTTTGTCTACCGGCCTGAATATTCGAGAAATCTTATTAAAGAGAATATTAGAAACGCAGTTATCCTTAAAAAAAGTAACGTTTATATAATACGATATGTCGGATTAATAAATAAAAAAAACATGACTTCTTTATTATTAAAGCTAAGCAGAGTTCTAAGAAACAGAAAAACTTTCCTTAAAAACCAGGAAAAATTAGTAAACTGCGATGTGATATCTGTCCTCCTATTTGCCAGTCAGTTCTAGACAATCTCCTCACAGATGAAGAAGAGACTTGAAGCAAAAGAAATATGGTTTTACAGAAGGATGCTGAGAATTTCAAGTTTTAGTGAAAATGCCAACAAGAAAATCATACTTAACATTAGTAAGAGACAGTTGAAGTTACTTCCGGACATAATGAGGAAAGGGGGTTTGGAAAATCTGATACTCTCAGGACAGATTGAAGGTAAGAGTAACGGAAGAAAACTACGCATAATCCACTTAGAGGGCTTGTGGAAATGGTTTCGGAGAAATAGCAAAATGACAACATTTATTAAGAGCTACAAAGGACAAGACATTGTGGAGCGTCGTGATCGCCTACGCCATGAACGACATGGTGCATAGATTTGACTCTGAGACACTGGTTGCCCTTTGGCAATTCATAACACAAAGAACCAACTTCTGTCAGTGTTACAGCGAGGATAACGAGAGCAGAGTGTTAGGTTTGGTCAATGCAGACCAGATTTCGGGCCTTAAACTGGAATGCTGGCATGAAAACAATTCATCATATTGAACAAGGAATGAGACTGTCAGACGCAAACAGCGGGAAAAAACAGTGTGGCATTGTGCATCCCATAAATATATGCACAACTTAATTCCTTTTGATGACATATGTAGAAATCTCACCGGAGAGTATAAATTAACTATGATTTTGAATGTAACGTTCAACTCAACTTATACATTTTTTAATCATTTTTTTCTGACTTGTTTTCTCTTGTAATGTTTTATTACTGCAGTTATATAGAAGATTTAAAATGTTGTGGTTTCTTGTTTTATGTTATGCCCTATTGTTGGCTTGCTTTTTGTATACAGTGACGTTATCAATTCTACATAAATTGCTTTCGTTTCCTTAAAAGCAGAGAAAATGTCCTGGAATCTCATGTAATATTCGTGCTGATATATGGAAAGTGAACGCTGGACAATCTCTTCACAGACGAAGGGTAGATATGAGGCAAGAGAAATGTGGTTCTCAAGAGGGATGCCTAGAATTCCATAGCTATACATATGAGAAACGACAAAGTTTTAAGGAAAATGGAAACAAACAGGACACTTATAGTTATAATCAGTCAGACTGTTGAAATTTCTAACTCTTGGTTTTCTTTTCTATTGAATAGTTGCGTGCTAGGTTCAAGAGAGGTATTTCCGATGGCTTAATGCTGTATTTTAGCCAGATTAGATTTCGTAAATCTTTCCACATAGCAAATAAATAAAGAAAGAATGGAAGAAGAAAAAGAAAGAAAGAATGTAAGAAGAAAAAGAAAGAAAGAATGGAAGAAGAAAAAGAAAGAAATAAGGGAAGAAGAAAAAGAAAGAAAATGGAAGAAGAAAAAGAAAGAAATAATGGAAGAAGAAAAAGAAAGAAAATGGAAGAAGAAAAAGAAAGAAAATGGAAGAAAGAAATATCAAAAGAAGGTAAACAAATAGAAAAAAAGAGGAGGAGAAAGAACGAAATGAGAGAAAAAAAAGGCAATGGTGAGAATTGAAGTAGAGATAATGGACAAAAAGATGAACAAAAAAGAAAGAACGAAAGAAAGAAAGCTAGAGGAGAAAGAATAAAAGAAAGAAAGAAAGAAAGAAAGAAAGAAAGAAAGAAAGAAAGCTAGAGGAGAAAGAATAAAAGAAGAAAAGAAAGAATGAAAGAAAGAAAGCTAGAGGAGAAAGAATAAAAGAAAGAAAGAAAGAAAGAAAGAAAGAAAGCTAGAGGAGAAAGAATAAAAGAAAGAAAGAAAGAAAGAAAGAAAAAGAAGAAAGAAAGAAAGAAATAATGGAAGAAAAAAAAAAGAAAGAAAAAAGAAAATGGAAGAAAGAAACACGAGAAGCTAAACAAATAGAAAAAAAGAGGACGAGAAAGAACGAAATGAGAGAAAAAAAAAGCAAAGGTGAGAATTGAAGTAGAAAAAATGGACAAAAAAGATGAACAAGAAAGAAAGAAAGAATGAAAGAAAGAGAGAAATCTAGAGGAGAAAGAAAGATAGAAAGAAAAAATGAAAGAAAGATAGAAAGCAAGAGAAGACAAAAAAAAAGAAAAAAAGAAAAAAAAGGAATAAATAAATGCAACGAAAGAAATACCAAAAGACAAATACAAATAGAAAAAAAAAGGAAGAAAGGGTTGAAATGAGAGAAAAAAAAGGAGAATTGAATGAGAGCAAATGAACAAAAAGATAAACAAGAAAGAAAGAAAGAAAGGAAGAAATAAATAAATAAAATGAAAGAAAGAAGTACCAAAAGAAGCTAAAAAATAGAAACAAAGAAAGAAACGAAAGAAAAAAAGAAAAAGGAAAAACTGAAAATTGAAAGCATCTAGTGTAAAATGACTTTTTCTGCTTTTGTTGAGATTCTCATTGTATACATTACCGTAATTGACTTATATCTTTGATGTCTATACGTAAGATGCATTTTTGTTGGAATTCACAATGTAATGAAACCAGACGTAAACGGCCCTAGACAATCACCATGCGTTTTATGCGCAAAATTGAGGCTTCCTTTAGTATAATTATATCCCCAACGCTCACTACAGTCAGTCTAAGAGAAGTACAACTATAAACGCGAAACGGTATTTGTTCCTAGGATCAAATAATGGGTTGCTCTTTGACCAGACATAGCAGCAGGAAACCACTCCTGCCAGGGTTATGGTGAAGACATCGGCCGCAGAATACTGGTCAATGGCACAATCTCGTTGTCCAGATTTGTGACATTACACAGCAATGCTCTAATGGAAATGATCCATCATATTGACTCACAAATGAGACCAGTTCAAAAGTAAACTTAGAGAAAACCAGATTAGCGGGAAAAACAGATTATCTCCTAATATATGATCCACCGAAACACCTTTGATGATACATAGGGGCATCTTCTTCTTCTTCTTCTTCTGTGGGTCGTGTCTCTTCACAGGCGATCATGTCTTTCCAAAACGTTCTATATCGTTTGTCTCCCTATGCTCAAAACTCCTCAACGCGTTTGACCCTCAATTCATACAAGCTCGTCAGGTAGCAGGATCGCTACATTTTCCTATATCTTATCCACAATATGCACCGTGAGGGTTATTTTTTCCAAGCCCTCCTTCCTCGTTATATGTCCTAGAAATTCCAACTTTTTTCCTGATTTTGAGTAGAAGTGTTCTTCCTGTTACCATTGTCTTTAAAAATTCCTTGTTACTCATTCACTCTGTCCATGGGATTTTAACTATAATTCTGTAGAAATATATTTCTCCCACCTCTAGTTGGTTTCCTCATCTGAGGAGAGCTTTCCCGCATTCACTGCCATATAATAAGATGGATATCACATAGGAATCCCGCACTTTTTCTTTGTGTCTAACAAACTTGAAGCCATTTTCAGTTATTTCCGTTTAAATCAATTCTCCTCAAGGACACATGGCCAAGTGGATAAAGACGTTGGCTAGAACCAGTGACTAGACCCAAAGGGTTGTGAGTTCAATACCAGGCCACAGCAGTGGTGAACCTAAAAAACTTGGAGAGTTGAGTTATACGGAAATAACTGAGATATCCAGAAGAGACATGGCCCGTGGAACTAGAATAATCTACTCCAGTGGATGAAATAAAGTGTTCGGTTCGAAATTCATATCTCCTGAAGAAGGCCGGAGCGTACAACTGCCGAAACGTTGTGAATATGGCAATGAAGATGAGGATAACTGCTCGAATAATGTAAATAATGCAAGTAATCATAATACTTCATCTCAGAGATATAGACAGATATTGAAGTCATGGCCCGTGGAAATAGAACAATCTAACCCGGTGGAATAAAGGGTTCGGTTCGAAATTCATGTCATCTGAAGAATACCGGAGTGTACAACTGCCGAAACATTGTTAATATGGCAATTCAAATCATCTGAAGAAGGCCGGAGCGCACAGCGATCGAAACTTCGTGAATACGGCAATGAAGATGAGAATAACAGTTCGAGTAATGTAAATAATGCAAGCAATGTAGTGATCTATTAGGAGTGAAAGTTTATTTATTTTTATTATGATCTCATGATCAATCATGTTACAGACCTCTTCAAATGCTCTTTTATGAGTTTCTACCAAGGCAGAAAGCTTTTGAATTTGCTCTGGACTCTTTGATCTCCACAGATTTCGTTTTTTTCAGCAAGTACTTTCGACTGCAGGTCGGGTGATACCTTGCTTCACAAGAGAAACAAATCAAATTCAGATATTCTTTTAAGTAGTTCATAATCCTCTTTCTAACCTTGCAACTACCTGAATTGATTCACCCTAACCTCGTTGAAATGTCATTGTTCAGCTGTCCAAGAATCATGGTATTTCATGGTCTTTTTAACTTCTTTTTTGTAAAAAAATACTGTCTGGATGAAAAATAAGTTTATCTTGTGATGCTCTCTGAGAACATTCTCTTCGGCTTGTCGACGGCTCAGATTCACAGTCTTTCAGCCAATTTAAATTCGATGTAAACATCATTTTGATTTGATTTTTCCGCCTTTAGATGTGTTTTTAAATTATAATTAGATTTTTGGATAGAATCATCAAAACCCTACATAATTATATAAAATATATTTAAATTTGATAATCTAAGGAAAGGTTATTGGTTTTAAGGTTTCCTTTCATCCCAAATCCACATGACCTTTTTTTTTTTTTTCGTGTGGTATTACGTTACAAATAGGTGTTTCTAGCATAGTGGGAGTGACACGAGTGACACCCGTCCTTTACACATAATCTCGCATGTTCCCGGAGCGTGAATGGGTCAATCAGCAGCAAGTATTGCTCATCGCGCGAGCCCAGCGTGACTAATAAAACTAATGCGATTGGCTTTTGGAGCGCAAAGTTCGGCTGCGACAGAAATCCTTCATTGTGATAACTTTTGCATCTGAAACCAAAATATGGCTATTCTTGTCCTTTTATATTTCCATATAAACAACTTAAATCCGATTTTTTTTTTTTTTTGATAATTATGCTACCGATATTAATTCTGACATGAAAAGTGTCCATATCTGCTTGTGTGCAGTGAACACATATAATTACATACGCGTGCGTCCGATCAAAAATGAAAAATCGATAATATTGATTTAAATATTGACTTAAATCAATTTTTGGCACCGTCAAAAACCCCGCAGGACCATTAGCAGTAACTGTGTCAAATTTGGTTGAAATCGGTTGAAAAATCTAGGAAATCCGATCAAACATATAAACGAACACAGATACACATTCTGCCTTTATGTATGTATAGATATATGCACATATATATATATATATATATATATATATATATATATATATATATATATATATATATAAACACACATATATATATACATATGTATATACATACAGACAATAAATACATATCTACATGTATATATATATATTTATATTTACATACAATTTGCAGACACACGCACACACGTGCCCATATATATATATATATATATATATATATATATATATATGTGTGTGTATACGCTCGTGTATGCGCTCGTGTATGCGTGTGCCTGCAATTGGGTGTATGTAAATCTATATTTTTATTAATCTACTGTTTTTATACATTTTTAATCCATTTTGTTTTATATATATATATATATATATATATATATATATATATATATATATATATATATATATATACCGGGGGTGGGGGAAGAAATATTCGTACTCATAAAAATTTTAATATATTGTATTTCCAAATAATGAATAAACACATTTTCCATATAATTAACTGTACACAGATGCATAATGACTAAATATGCCGAGAAAACAGAATAAAATTGAGTGAAAAAAGTATTCGTACAATACAAAAAATAATACATTCATTTAATAATTTGTAGAATCGCCATTATTCACTTCTTTAGCAACCAACCTTTTCTTGTAGTTCTCAATTAATGATTTGCAAATTTTAGTTGCAATTTTGTTCCATTCTTCTTCGCATATGGCTTTCATATTCGTCATGTTGATGCTCTCGATTGGATTCGAATTTTCAAATAACGCCACAGATTCTCGACTGGGTTTAAATCTGGGGACTGATTTGGCCATTTTCTGATAATTCCATTATTTTCAGCAAGCCATTTTTTCGTAAATTTTGCAGTGTGCTTCGAATCATTATCTTGCTAGAATATCCAATCAGCAGGAAGTTCCAGATTTTCAACCGAAATCATGATATTAGCTTCCAAAATATTTTGATATGCCGTGGCATTCATTCTACCATCTATTATGATATGTTGCGAGTAGCTTTTGCAGAAAAAACATCCCTAAACCATGATGCTGCCACCACCAAATTTCACTGTTGGAACTGTGTTCTTTTATTTGAAGGCATCGCCATCTTTCCTCCATAATTGATTTCTAGAATTACGTCCAAACGACACAACTGCGGTTTCATCTGTCCATAATACTCTTTCCCAATACGATTTTTCCTTATCCTTATGTTCAGGAACGAATTTCAAGCTGGCATGTCTGTGTCTTTTCAATGGCAGTGGATTTTTTCGAGGCAGCATGACATTAGATTGTTCTTATGAATTCCATTGCATATTGTCCGTTAAGTGGTACAGATTCCTGACGAATAACCATTGGATTTTGTTTCATTTGACGCATTAATTCCCTCGAAGAACTTGAAGAAAACTTCTGTATAGCACCTTCTATTCTTTGGTTTGCAATGGATGAATTAATGGTTGTAAATGAAACAATCAGGTTGTCTTAGATTTTACTATAACTGTTACCTTGTTTCCAGAGCTTACCAATCAGTTCTTTTCGATAATTGCTAAAAATAGAGCCGAAAGCAATCAGAATCATGAAACATTTGAACAATTTCTACAAATTCTGTGTCCAGAAAATAAAACACTTGCTTGAACACAACAAAATGTAAAAAAAAACAACGTTAATCGTAGTATCCTGTCTGTCGTCTTTAATGAAACATGTATAAATGAAGGATTCTGCCTAACTATATATATATATATATATATATATATATATATATATATATATATATATATATATATATATATATTTCTTGAGAAGATATATAAGTATGGTATGACAAAAATATACATATAATTGCACGTACATACAAATATATTTATTCCTCAGGTGTAATAAATACAGTGCCCAATGTTATGCACAACAGACCCATTGTTGGATATCATGTATATTCACTAATATATATATATATATATATATATATATATATATATATATATATATATATATATATATATGAATTTGTC
>CAHIKZ030005106.1:512500-545000 GCA_903632075.3 Acanthosepion pharaonis
TTTCTATCGCAAATACAGATAAATTTATCAAATTTTTAAAGTGTACGTACTTTATGGACACACTGTATATATATATATATATATATATATATATATATATATATATATATATATATATATATATATATATATATATATTTCACCTACGCGGATCGTCAGTGTTAGTTAGATTTGGTCTACTTAGCGTATTGAGCACTTTGCATAGTTATGTTTGCTTTAATCGTGTTGAAGTTTTTTTTCTTTGGACTCTGAGCTTGGATTCTGGTCAATTGGTTTTCACCTGAATTACATATTCTTAGTTCTTTTTTATTCCCTATATTTCCTTGGGTAATGTTTTATTCATTTACAAGCCAAAACACGTAAAGTTTTTCCAGACAGTATAAGTACTTATATTTATAAGATTATATATATATATATATATATATATATATATATATATATATATATATATATATATATATGTAACTGCTCCTCACCAAAAGGATAAGGATATTTCTGACATCAGTCTAATGAAAACATTATTATCGAATATCCGTTTTTGAATAATTCAATGCAAATTAGATAGTTTCTAACCGAAAATACCATAACAGGTGTATTGGAATAAGTGGATTATTTTCTTAGGCTCCATGATTAATAGATTTGACTTCAATGAATTTCTTTGTGTGGGAACATGTAAAAAATATTTATTCAATTAATCCTACATCTTTAGAGGAGTTTCAAGCTAGGATAACTGATGCGACAAAAGGTATTACTGAAAAAAAATGGTGCAGAAGTGTATTACACATTCTATGCGAAATGATGGCGGACATGTTGAAAATTAGCAATCCCAATAATCAATTTACTGTTCTACTTTCTTAACCTTTTTACAGATTGTTTCTATCATGTAAAATTACAAAGCTGCAAATATTTTAAATTTTCACACATTCTTTATGGACACCATGTATATTATTTATAGTATATATAGACATCGTTTTATTTATTGGCAGTATAAGACAGAAAAACTAGAATGCCTTTCATCAAAGTCTCCCAACATCAGTCGATCAACGACAGACTTGATATAACTTTGTTAAAAAAGTCATTAAAAATCTCAGAGAATCGATTAAATAACGACAAAAACATCAGATTTAATCGATAATATTTTAAAGCCATATGTGATGTTTAAAAACGTTAATGGTGTTTGCTTATTTCTTTTTGTTATTTCTTTATCAGTTTTGATTTTTATTTTAAAATAGTGTTGTTGTTTTTTTCAGGGGCAGGATGAGAGAGTGGAATGTACCTTTTAAGATAATTTATCCCCTTTTCAAATGCCGAAGCCTTGGAAAGGCGTTTAATAATTCAGCATGAACAGAAAATGCCAACCAAATGCGCAACGTAGAAAGAAATTGTTTTAATGGCTGTCATTTTGGAGAATGTGAAGTCTCACAAGACCACAGATTATACTGGTCAAAAAAAAATGTTTTTTGAAATGGTGACGAGACACGGAAGACCTTATTTTAGCTAATTTGAGGGCGCTGAATCTGAAAATGACCTTACTTCTTCTTGGTTTGTTACCGTTTTTGCTGTACAGAAATGCCTCTTTTTTAAAGTTTTTACTTGTAATATATATATATATATATATATATATATATATATATATATATATATATATATATATATATATATATATATATATATATATATATATATATATATATATATATATATATATACACAGAACTATCATATGTACACAGATAAATTGTAAGACAGGCAAATATATATATATATATATATATATATATATATATATATATATATATATATATAAGACCAATAAAAATATATATATATATATATATATATATATATATATATATATATATATATATATATATAAAGATAAACCTAAGGAATCAGGCAAACCTATCTAGCTTTCACTAAACGTATCGTCAGGGCGATCTGTTTAGGTTAAACCAGGTAAAATTTTCCTGAATCTTTAGGATTATCTTAGGTTTGCTCTAGTTCATGTATTGAGCACTTTACGTAGTTACATTTTACTCGTTTTGAAGGTTTTTTCTTTCGACTTTGAGCTTGAAATCTGGACGATTGTTTTCATCTTATTTTAATGTTCTTGGTTCTTTCTTTTTTTATTCCTCATTTCTCCTTGGGTACCGATTTGTTCTACTTCAAGCCGAAATACCCCAGGTTTTTCCAAGCGAGTACCACCATATATATATATATATATATATATATATATATATATAATATTTTGGTTGGTCTTTATGATATGTCCTCTATTGTGGGGTTATGTAATATCGAATACTATGTGCGAATCATTAGTGTTTTTCCTCATATCTCTCTTCTACAAACCGAGATCATATTTTAATATTGATTGATTGATTTGTCGAAATATCTTTTGTATTCTAAGAGTATTTCGTTTCTTTTTGCAACTAAATATTGCATAAACATTTCCTTTGCGTATAACGACGATTTTATTTTTATACGAATTCTGCTATTTAACCCATAGTTGGGGGAAGGAGATTGAATCATACTTTTGCGAAGCGTATTTGCGCGAATATAATGATCATTTCTTCTGTCCACACACTTGATTAGGTTTGAAATGATTCATTGATTGGCTCTTTTAGCGGACTGCTGATATTTCATGGAACGATACAGTCCTTCTGTTAGATCAAGGCATTCAATAGAGTCAGAGGTTGCTAGACCAGGGGTCGGCAGCCTTTTGCTAACTATGCGTCCACTTAGTTTTAAAATCATTCAGTGTGAAAACAACATAGGTATTTTTATACGAGTCAAATTCAATATATCTGTTATACAATATGTTTTATATAGTAATATAGAGTATATATCCTTTAGTATATATTAAATTTGAAACAGCTAAATATCTTCTTTGCATTGTATTAGGTTGGTGCAAAAATAATGACGTAATAATGTCGTTTTTAGACGTTAAAAATACGTCAAAAACGACATTATTACGTCATTATTTTGCCAACCTAATAATAGTTTTTGTTCCGGACTTCGTGATGTCATTTGAGACTTCATGTCATTGGAAATTGTTGACAGTTTCCTTGCATCCAGCTCCAAATTTTTTAACAATTTGCTTGACGTGCCACATGCGGCTCGCGTGCCACATGCGGCTCGCGTGCCACATGCGGCTCGCGTGCCACATGCGGCTCGCATGCCGTAGTTTGCCGGCCCCCCGCCCCGGCATAGCTAAATCTCAGATTTAAACAAAATCTTTCAACTACGAAGTCGAATCTTTAATTTAATAATTTTTCATGGTGAAGTATGATGTCCAGTGGAAATGAAAAGGCATTTTGTGTGTTAGAATATGCTCAAACGGAAGAGTGTGCAGCGTGCATTTTCAAGAAAGTTCAAGGAAAGGTCACCATCAACTAGAAAGAAGATTTGGACATTGCACAAAAAATTCAAAGAGGCAGGCTGTCGGTGAAAGGTCAGAAAGAGTTGCTTGATCAAAAGTATTGGATGATATCGTTAATCAGGTTCGGGAAACATTTGTGTGAAGTCCCAGAAAGTCTCTCAGTTCATGGTGTGGAATTTACAGGCCATTTTCAGGGGTCAGCAACCTTTTGCTAAATATGTGCCGATTAAGGGTTTTGACATTATTCAGTGTGCCAACGGCACACGTATTTTTTTTTATATATAAGGTCAGTATACCTGTTCTACAACATATTTTATATAATAATATAAAATATATCTATTTTAGTATATATTAAATTTGAAACAGCTAAATATCTTATTGCCTTGTAGTAGTTATTGGTTCGGATTTCCTGACGTCATTTGCGACTGCGTGCCATTGCAAATTGCTGACAGTTTCTTTTCTCTCCCCAGCTATGGGTTAATTAGTAAGATTTCTATTAATAAATCATTATTATCACCCAAAAGTCTTCTTACAATTTAAAAATACAGGGTGCTCAGTAAAAATGCGGAAAATTTATTATCACTGTTTTATATTTCAGAAATAATTGACCTTGAATAACCTTGAATAGATTTCTTGAATATTCATGACATTGAATAATCATTCGACTCTCGCCTAATTAATTAACTCTGTTTGGTTCTTTTACGATTGATTAATTTCTACTCGATCTTGTGACTCGTCATTTAAGGGTTATTTGCAGACAACGTACGTCTTACGTTCTAACATTTTCGTATAACTACAGAACTCATTGTTTCTAAGCGTCAAATTCTCCTGATTTAAAAAAAAAAGAAAAGAAAAAAAGAACAGCCGACGTGGCGATTGACGAAATGTGTAAAAATTCTTCGTGAATTTTTGAGTCACATCAGTCGCCAACAGTTTTTCAACCATTTTTTTCACGTCTTTCTGAATTTACCGTTTTTATTATTATTTTTTTACCGCACCCTGTATTTTCTGGCTTTAAATAAACTGCAAAGGGTTTATAAATCGTAGAAAACGAATTGAATCAAAATAATGGAGGCATAAATGGAAGAATGCATGTGAAAAATTCAAACCAAAATCAAACAAATAATTAGGAGTTGCAGCGCGGAATTATTCAAACAACTTCGGATATAAACTGACAACAGAATATGCAGTATGTCTTTACCAGATTTGGGCACCTCGAGGTGGTGTAATGGTTAGCAAGCTTGTCTTCCTAGCACAATTATGACTGAGTAGTGAGTTCGATCCTCACAGGGTGCCCTTTACTTTCGGCCTCCCGCCACATCTGAGCTACGCTTAGAAAATCACTATATTTTTATCAGGTTCTTTATCACATTCTGACCTTAGAGTGAAACATGGCTCCAGAGTTGAAGTATCTTAAAAGCCCAGTTATGCGTTTGCAAATATTTTCTTACACCGGACGGCGTGTAACTTTTCCATTCTTGTTAGCTTCTTTTTCTATTGTTTTATGCAAGAAGGTTAAGAAGGAGTAGCGAGGAAATTAAAACACCCACAATGGAAATATATATTGCCATACATTTCCTTCTTCGCAGCATATTCTCACAAGGAAGGTCACACATTGAGAACAAGCATTTTTTTTCTAGGAAAGGGAGCGCTAAGTCTAAAGTGTAAACTGTTTTTGTATTTAAGAAGATAAATAATTCGGGACGCTTTCAGTTTGGAAAGATGAGATGACGCTCGAGATCAGATGTGGAGTTTCCATTTGTCTATGCGTTGTCGCTTTTCTGTTAACCATTCTTTAGTTCCCAAATGATCCAGTCGGACGACATGCACCATCTCAGTAGGAAGAATGCAATTTGTCACTAATGGAACTGTTCATGCCACGAAGCAGAAAGAACAATACATCAACACTGACAACCTTCTATCTCATCTAACATGGCCGCTTGTTTTATTTTCATCTGTGTTTCTGCTAACTTCATACACACACAATATATATATATATATATATATATATATATATATATATATATTGTCGACTCTCCCGTCGAATTCGGCGTATGAGGGTCAAGCAGATCAGTTCCTAGGAAACCGAGAGCCTGACAGCAGCACATGAGACTTGATAATAGTGGTGAAGGTTTCGTGCAGGACCATCCACACTTTTTGAAGGGTCGAATACAGAGACATAGACCTGGTGCACTACGTGCCACAGGGTCCCCAAACGACCGTCCTTAGGTTTTGAATTCGGAGTTGTCCTTCTCCTAGACCAGTTGCCATCCAAGGCTATAGAACCCACTTTGTCTTGTTATTTACCCATAGCTGGAGGGAGAATAAGAAGATTCAAACCTTCCCCAAGGGTGTTAGCACGTAAGTGAATGTAATGATTCGACTGAATTCGAACTCAGCTCTCGATTCCTCAATCCAAGCCGTTATCCTATCATATCATTACTCCATATATATATATATATATATATATATATATATATATATACAAAAATTTTATATATATATATATATATATATATATATAAAACAAATACCGGTTATATATATATATATATATATATATATATATAAAAAAACAAAAAATACATTCAAGGAGGAGGGAAAGGAAAAAAAACATTTAGATGACCCGGATGTATTCACTAGTTGGCTTTTTGTTAGCGGCCGGATTTAAAATTCTGGGGGTAAATGTTGTTTAATTCTAAAATCCAGACGCTGAGACGTTCTACCTATGTAGTCACATCAAACACATTTAAATTTATATATATAACTGAATTAATATGAAAGGGAGGCAGAAAATCTCATTGAATGGTTTTTGTTTTTTAAGTTTATGATTAAATAATCCCAGTGTATCAAACTTGAGGAGTACTGGGACAGAACCAGTTGTTTGTTTTAGTTCTTAGTTTTCATAATTATGTCCTTTACATTCCGCTTTATTCCTTGCCAATACATACATACATATATATATATATATATATATATATATATATATATATATATATATATATATAACATTATGTCTGATCATTTTAATAAAATCCTTTCATACTCACGGATAACCTTCCGTGTATTACAATTAAATGAAAAACGTTTTTATTTTCAATTTCCCAAGTACTTTCGATCTTCTACCGAGATCATCTTCAAGGGTGTATGTAGTAATACAAAACTGTGTGTTGTTCATGGGTGTAAGTAGTAACATAACACTGCTTTTTGACTTTTTTTTTTTTTTTGCTTTTTTAAATGCAACGGTTGACAGTCATGCTTAACCTTCATTAGAACGTGAATATATATATATATATATATATATATATATATATATATATATACACACATATATATATATGTGTGTGTGTGTGTGTGCGTGTGTGTGTGTGTGTAATAAACCAAGAAGAAATCGTTAGGATGAATTTCAGTTATAATTTATTTCGTGAATATTTCTATATATTCATCTCTTCAGATCGAATGTTCTTAGCAAATGGATAAAATATCCCCAGACTCATATAGTAGATTGACAGGGAGAAGGGAAAGCAAGAGAGAAGAGAAGAAAGACACAGAGGACGAAAGTAAAATAACAGATTTTCGAACATAACATTCTTTTTCAAACGCGAAATAGAGAGAGGGGGGGGAGAAGGGGGGGAGAGTGTAAACGAAAGGCAAAAGAAAGAAATGAATGATTAGTAGTAAAACTAAAATAGAGTGAACTGGCTAAGTTTTTTTTTCTTTAAAGTGTTGAAAGTTTATACATCGGATGATTTGGTGTGTGATCAGATTTGAAAGAAATACTGCAAATTGACCAATATGGCCTATCCTTTTAGGCAGGACAAATCAACACATTCCAAATTAGTTCGTCTAATAAAGATAATCTAAATAAAATAATAATAGTAATAATGAAAATAATAGCAAACATAAATGAATTATTTAAAATAAGTTACGTTTTCTTTTTGATTATATTATTATTATTATTATTATTATTATTATTATTTATGTGTGCGTTCGGGTATGTGTGTGTGTTTGTGAAGACAAACTATAATACCTTTACGACTGTCATTTCTTTCGACTTCTCTTTCCATTCCTTTACACACACACATACACACACACACATACACTATCTTTCTCTCTCTCCTCTTTCTCTCTGTCTATCTCACTCCCTACTTCATGTTTTAAAAAGAATTTATATTAGAACATCTGTTATTTTTCCTTCTTCCTCTCCTTTTTTTTCTTCTTTTTCTTTCCCTTCCCCCTGTCAAACTAATATATCAATCCAGAGAAATTATCCCCATTTATTAAGAGCTTTCGGTCAGAAAAGATGAATATATAAATTATTAAAGAAATAAATTATAACCGAAATAGATCTTTTAAGTTTTCCTCTTGAATTATTATTATTATTATTATGCTTTGTGGTTTACATTGAGCTCTCTCTCGATTAATATCCTCCTTGGAATTATAACTACCAGTTACAAACTGGTAATATATATATATATATATATATATATATATATATATATATATATATATATATATATCGATTCTCCCGTTGGGTTCGACGTATGAGGTCAAACAGATCAGTTTCAGGAAACTGACAGCCCGACACCGGCACATGAGATTTGATTATAGTGGTGAAGGTTTCGTGCAGAACAATCCACAGTTTTGAAGGGCCGAATACAGAGACCTGGTGCACTGCGTGCCACAAGGTCCCTAAACAATCCCCCTCAGGTTTTGAATATAATATATATATATATATATATATATATATATATATATATATATATATATATATATATAATATATAATTTTATATAGACAGAACCATTTTACTCACTGCAAAGATGCAACTTCGTTTCAGTGCATTTCAACTGCACTTCGACGGGTGAGAACCAAAAATGGTTATGAACAATCATGCTTAAATTGTGTATTTAGGCAATCTAATCTTTCTTTCACGCACATTTCATTGAATACGACAAACAAGGTGTTTAGATTTATTTTTTTTATACAATTTCTCATGTGATCTAATAATATATTTTTTTTTCGTATTAAAATATAATATAGTTTCTATGTAATTTATCATCCGAAAAGAAAAAAAATTATTAGATCACATAAGAAATTGTATATGAAATTAAATCAAAACACCTTTCTGTCGTATTCAAAAAGAAATAATATATATATATATATATATATATATATATATATATATATATATATATATATATATATATATATATTTCGGATAGTTCACCAAATAATGTATTTTTATATCATGAAATCATCCCGCAACGTCGGATGTTGGATGGCATATCAGTGGAGATTAAAACATTCCCGCCAAGAATCCATAAGTTTCTCATAAAAATCAGAAATATCGCCCCATTAGCATTCATCGGTCGCTAGTTGAACATTTACAGAAACGAAACGTGAGTACAGTGAGGCAGCGAGTAATGCGCCTCACCAAGGGACGTTGTGTATGGAAAATAATAATAATAATACGGCCAAAATTTTTGTTATTTATTCTGTAACTTGTTATCTTTTTTGCAAAGCACCAAGACTTTATATTCTTGCCATTTCTTACGTTAATCCAACTCCACAATAAATCTCTAACTTGAGTGGCTCTTCAGCATTGTATTGAGGAAACATTAGAAAAAGAAATAGTGATAAAATAGAGACAGACTTGGGTTGTTTCTTATGTAGGTAAGAAAATTGCAGGGTGAAAATTCTGGCAGCCACAAAAGGTCGCCTGTCAAAGCTGGGACGTTTAGGTTTGGCTGTCCTGATCAGATATAACAACAATACTAAATGTTTGGTTTAATCTAACTCATACAACATGTCTGAAAGAATCAGTTACTTTGTCGATCAGTACAATGAGTCGACCATTTTTCTAACAATTTTAATGGATCGTAAAGATGAATTTCACTTGATGTCTAGAGTAAACTGGAGACCCAATAGACGTTTGAGGCTGGATTCTCATTTCGAAAGCAACCGTCCATGGTGATTGAAAAAAATGCCAGTTTTGAATGATGCGCTGTGTGCATCTGATGTGATTCAAAGCCCCTCTTGTAGATGCAGATATGTTCCTTTTGCTGGGAAAATGCTTGGCAATTATGTTTACTTACCAACAGCAATGACCAGAGGTCAACCAGATATGTCATACGAAGGCATGTCTGAAGTGCCTTCGCAACAAAGGCTACACAATCTTAAAGAATTTATCATCAGAAGACAGTACCCCAACAAAACGACATGTTCTTTTACGAGCAACATGGGAAATACTCCGCAAAAAGGAATTTAAATACGATTATTCGACCCAAATTATTGGCGGTTCTAGGAGATGACCATTATACTTGGAGTGAAAGGTTATATGCTTTAAAATCTATCCCAAAACGAACAACTGAACGAGAATTATTTTCCATATATAGATATGAGAATAAGTTTTTAATACCAACGACTTATTATGAAATGTTTACGGGGCCGTCCATATTTTTATGTTTGAATCAAAACAGCGTTATGCCTTGGGAAGATCAACATCTAAATACGAAATTGCCAACCTTGGATGGATACACTTCCTCTATACGTTTTATGATTATATATATATATATATATATATATATATATTATATATATATATATATATATATTGAGAGATTTAGTTGGGTTGATGTGAGTTTGTGATCGAGGGTTTCATGCTATTTGTGATCGTCAGACAAACTCTGTCCACTGATATTGAGCTCTTTTTCCAATACGTAACGCGCATATATAATATATAAATAATATAAATAAAATTGCATATATACGTATAGCTATACACACACACACACACACACACACACACACACACACACACACACACACACATACACATATATATATATATATATATATATATATTATATATATATTATTATATATATATATAGTGTTGAACAAAATTCAACATTATGATTTGATAACATGTTTCTGAGATTGTTAGAACAAATGGTTAAATGATTTTTACATTTTATTTATAAATTTTTTTATATATATAATTATATATATTTTACTTTTATATATATTTAAGAATAGTATATTGGTTATTGTGTCCGTATATACCAATCATATACTGTGTATATATATATATATATATATATATATACACACATTTTAGAACACATGCACACATATTTGTATATATATATATATATATATATATGATGGTCGATACTTGATCAACATCCCGGTCAACGTTGCTCTACTGCTAGTAATTTATATATATATATATATATATATATACATATATATATGAAAAAGTTCATGACTGGTATTTTTTTTAAAGTTACCACTAAAATTTGTTGTTTTTAATTTAAATAAGAGAAAAAAAGTGTGACATTTATGACGACAAAAAGAAAAAAAAACAATTTATAATAAAATTTTGCTTTCGTCAATTATCCTCTTCCTCTTTTAACCTGGCTTATTAGTGCATAAATTTTGGCAGTGGTTGCAAAATTTCTTCAACTATAAAATTTTATAATTGATTCCCTGCAAATGATCAAAGAAATCTTTTTTTTTTTGCACCCTGTATTTTCTGGCTTTAAATAACCTGGCAAGGGTTATAAATCGTGAAAACGAATTGAATCAAAATAATGGAGGCATTAAATGGAAGAATGGAAAAATTCAAACCAAAATCAAACAAATAATTAGAGTTGCAGCGCGGAATTATTCAAAACTTGGACATAAACTGGACAACAGAATATGGTATGTTTTATTTAGATTTGGGCAATTTCGAGGTGGTGTAATGTTAGCAAGTTTGTCTTCCTAGCAATTATGACTGAGTAGTGAGTCTGATCCTCACAGGGTGCCTTTACTTGGCCTCCTCCCACATCTGAGCTACGCTTAGAAAATCACTATATTTTTATCAGGTTCTTTTCACATTCTGACCTAGAGTGAAACATGGCTCCAGAGTTGAAGCATCTTAAAAGCCCAGTTATGCGTGTTTGCAAATATTTTCTTTACACCGACGGCGTGTGTAACTTTTCCATTCTTGTTAGCTTTTTTCTATTGTTTTATGCAAGAAGGTTAAGAAGGAGTAGCGAGGAAATTAAACACCCACAATGGAAATATATATTGCCACATTTCTTCTTTCGCATATTCTCACAAGGAAGTCACACATTGAGAACAAGCATTTTTTTCTAGGAAAGGAGCGCTAAGTCAAAGTGTAAACTGTTTTGTATTTGAAGAAGATAAATAATTCGGGACGCTTAGTTGAAAGATGAGATGACGCTCGAGATCAGATGTGGAGTTTCCATTTGTCTGCGTGTTGTCGCTTTTCTGTTAACCATTCTTAGTTCCCAAAATGATCCAGTCGGACGACATGCACCATCTCAGTAGGAAGAATGCAATTGTCACTAACGAACTGTTCATGCCACGAAGCAGAAAAGAACAATACATCAACACTGACAACCTTCTATCTCATCTAACATGGCTGCTTGTTTTATTTTCATCTGTGTTTCTGCTTAACACACATATATAATAATAATATATATATATATATATATATATATATATATATATATATATATATCAGACCTCCTTGTCGACTCTCGTCGAATTCGGCGTATGAGGGTCAAGCAGATCAGTTCTTAGGAAACCGAGATTCTTGACAGCAATACACGAGACTTGATAATAGTGTGGTGAAGGTTTCAGCAGGAATATCCACTTTTTGAAGGGTCGAATATAGAGACATAGATATAGTGCACCATGCGCCACAGGGTCCCCAAACGACCGTCCTTAGGTTTTGAATTCGGAGTTGTCCTCTCCTGTAGACCAGTTGCCATCCAAGGCTATAGAACCCACTTTTGTCTTGTTATTTACCCATAGCTGGAGGGGAGAATAAGAAGATTCAACCTTCCCAAGGGGTGTTAGTAATGCAAGTGAATGTAATGGATTCGATCGGAATTTTGAACTGGCCTCCGATTCCTCAACGAAGCCGTTATCCTATCATATCCATTACCCATATATATATATATATATATATATATATATATATGAGGTAACAAAATTTTATAATGGCAAGGAATAATGAATAAGTATATATATATAAGAATGGAACAAAGCAATATATATATCCTCAAGTTTGATACATCGGGATATTTAATCATAAACTTAAAACAAAAACATTCAAGGAGGAGGGGAAAAGGAAAAAACATTTAGATGACCCGGATGTATTCACTAGTTGGCTTTTTGTTAGCGGCCGGATTTAAAATTCTGGGGGTAAATGTTTAACACTAAAATCCAGACGCTGAGACGTTTTCTGCCTATGTAGTCACATCCGCAACCACATTTAAATTATATATAACTGAATTAATATGAAAGGGAGGCAGAAAATCTCATTGAATGGTTTTTTGTTTTTTAGTATGATAAAATAATCCCAGTGTATCAAACTTGAGGAGTACTGGGACGAAACCGGTTGTTTGTTTTAGTTCTTAGTTTTTCATAATTATGTCCTTTACATTCCGCTTATTCTTGCCATACATACATACATACACACATATATATATATATATATATATATATATATATATATATATATATATATATAACATTATGTCTGATCATTTTAATAAAAATCCTTTCCATACGTGTGGATAACATTTCCGTGTATTACAATTAAATGAAAACGCGTTTTATTTTCAATTTAAGTATCACTTTCTTGATCTTCTACCGAGATCATCTTCAAGGGTGTATGTAATAACAATACAAAACTTATTGTTGTTCATGGTAAGTAGTAATATAACACTGCTTTTTTGACTTTTTTTTTTTTTTGCTTTTAAATGCAACCTTCATTAGAACGTGAATATATATATATATATATATATATATAGATATATATATATATATATATATATATATATATATATATATATATATATATATGCACACATATATATATATATGTGTGTAAAAATGCGCGTGTGTGTGTGTAATAAACCAAGAAGAAATCGTTAAGGATGAATTTCAGTTAGAATTTATTTGTGAATATTTCTATATATTCATCTCTTCAGATCGAATGTTCTTAGTAAATGGATAAAATATCCCAGAACTCATATAGTAGATTGACAGGGAGAAGGAAAGCAAGAGAAGAGAAGAAGAAAGACAGAGGACGAAAGTAAAATAACAGATTTTCGAACATAACATTTTTTTCAAACGCGAAATAGAGAGAGAGAGGGGGAGAGGGGGGGAGAGGTAAACGAAGGCAAAAAAAAAATGAATGATTAGTAGTAAAACTAAAATAGAGTGTTTGGCTAAGTTTTTTTCTTAAAGTGTTGAAAATTTATACATCGGGTGATTTGGTGTGATCAGATTTGAAAGAAGTACTGCAATTGGACTAATATGGCCTGTCCTTTTAGGCAGGACAAAATCAACACATTCCAAATTAGTTCGTCCTAATAAAAGATAATCTAAACAAAATAATAATAGTAATAATGAAAATAATAGCAAAACATAAATTAATTATTTAAAATAAGTTACATTTTGATTTGATTATATTATTATTATTATTATTATTATTATTATTTATGTGTAAGTCGGTATGTGTGTGTGTTTGTGAAGACAAACTCTAATAGCTTTACGACTGTCATTTCTTTCTGACTTCTCTTTCCATTCCTTTACACACACACACACACACACACATACACTATCTTTTCTCTCCTTTTTTCTCTCTGTCTCTCTTCACTCCCTACTTCATGTTTAAAAAAAGAATTTATATTAGAACATCTGTTATTTTTCCTTCTTCCTCCTTCTTTTCCTCTTCTTTCTTCTTTCCTTCCCCCTGTCAAACCTATATATCAATCCAGAGAAATTATCCCCATTTATTAAGAGCTTTTCGGTCAGAAAAGATGAATATATAGAAATTATTAAAAGAAATAAATTATAACCGAAATAAGTTTTCTTTAATTCCTTGAATTATTATTATTATTATTATTATTATTATTATGCTTTGTGGTTTACATTGAGCTCTCTCTCGATTAATATCCTCCTTGAATTATAACTACTAGTTACAAACTGGTATATATATATATATATATATATATATATATATATATATATATATATATATATATACGATTCTCCGTCAGGTTCGGACGTATGAGGAAGTCAAACAGATCAGTTTCAGGAAACTGACAGCCTGGACACCGGCACATGAGATTCGATTATAGTGTGAAGGTTTCGTGCAGAACAATCCACACTTTTGAAAGGGCCGAATACCAGAGACCTGGTGCTGCTGCAAGGTCCCAAACAGGTCCCTCAGGTTTTAAAAATATATATATATATAGGTTATATATATATATATATATATATATATATATATATATAAATATAATTAATTTTTATCTATAGACAGAACCATTTACTCACTGCAAAGGTGCAGCTTCGTTTCAGTGCATTTAACCGCACTTCGACGGTGAGAAGAACCAAAATGGTTATGAAACAATCATGCTTAAATTGTGTATTTAGGCAATATTTTCTTTCACGTATATTTCATTGAATCGACAAATAAGGTGTTTAGATTTATTTTTTTTTATATTGTTTTTCATGCGATCTAATAATATTTTTTTTCGGATTAAAATATAATATAGTTTCTGTGTAATTTTTTCATCCGAATAGAAAAATTATTAGATCACATAAGAAATTGTATATGAAATTAAATCAAAACACCTTCTGTCGTATTCAAAGAAAATGTATATATATATATATATATATATATATATATATATATATATATATATATATATATATATTTCGGATAGTTCACCAAATAATGTATTTTTATATCATGAAATCATCCCGCAACGTCGGATGTTGGATGGCATATCAGTGGAGATTAAAACATTCCCCGCCAAGAATCCATAAGTTTCTCATAAAATCAGAAATATCGCCCCATTAGCATTAATCGGTCGCTAGTTGAACATTTACAGAAACGAATGTGAGTACAGCGAGGCAGCGAGTAATGCGCCTCACCAAGGGGACGTTGTGTATGGAAAATAATAATAATAATACGGCCAAAATTTTTGTTATTTATTCTGTAACTTGTTATCTTTTTTTTGCAAAGCACCAAGACTTTATATTCTTGCCATTTCTTATGTTAATCCAACTCACAATAAATCTCTACCTTTGAGTGGCTCTTGAGCATTGTATTATGGGAAACATTAGAAAAAGAAATAGTGATAAAATAGAGACAGACTTGGGTTGTTTCTTATGTAGGTAAGAAAATTGCAGGGTGAAAATTCTGGCAGCCACAAAAGGTCGCCTGTCAAAGCTGGGACGTTTAGGTTTGGCTGTCCTGATCAGATATAACAACAATACTAAATGTTTGGTTTTAATCTAACTCATACAACATGTCTGAAAGAATCAGTTACTTTGTCGATCAGTACAATGAGTCGACCATTTTTTCTAACAATTTTAATGGATCGTAAAGATGAATTCCACTTGATGTCTAGAGTAAACTGGAGACCCAATAGACGTTTGAGGCTGGATTCTCATTCGAAAGCAACCGTCCATGGTGATTGAAAAAATGCCAGTTTTTGAATGATGCGCTGTGTGCATCTGATGTGATTAAAACCCCTCTTGTAGATGCAGATATATTTCCTTTGCTGGGAATATGCTTGGCAGTTATGTTTACTTACCAACGCAATGACCAGAGTCAACCAGATATGTCACACACAGGCATGTCTGAAGTGTCTTCGCAACAAAGGCTACACAATCTTAAAGAATTTATCATCAGAAGACAGTACCCCAACAAAACGACATGTTCTTTTACGAGCAACATGGGAAATACTCCGCAAAAGGAATTTCAATACGATTATTCGACCCAAAGGATTGGCGGTTCTAGGAGATGACCATTATACTTGGAGGAAAGGTTATATGCTTTAGAGTCTATCCCAAAACGACAGACAACTGAACGAGAAGTTCGAATTACTTTCCATATATAGATATGAGAATAAGTTTTCTTCGCTACCAACGACTTGTGTAAATGCTTACGGGGCCGTCCATATTTTTATGTTTGAATCAAAACAGCGCGTTATGCCTTGGGAAAGATCAACATCTAAACATGAAATTGCCAACCTTGGATGGATACACTTCCTCTATACGTTTTATGATTATATATATATATATATATATATATATATATATATATATATATATCAGACAAACTCTATATATATTGAGAGTAAGATTTAGTTGAATTGATGTGAGTTTCACCTGATAAGACACTGAGAGTGTTGAAACAAAAATGGCTATTTTTAGTAGTGATTTTGTGGTTTCTTTTGTATGCTTTTTAAGAATATTTTGTTGGTTATTGGAATTATTCCGTATATACTAATCACATTTTAGACACACATATTATTATTTTTATATATATATATATATATATATATATGATGGCTCTTTCTTTATTGTTAATCTCGGCCAAATGGCTCTAATTAGTACTTATATATATATATATATATATATATATAAATATAATATATGATACAGTTCATATATACTAAGGTAGTTGTTTTGTAAATAGTGTGACATTTTATATTTATATAAAATCAATTATATATATATATGCAAAATATATATTTATATTGATTCCATGTTTTTGTAAATGACAAAGAAACTTTTTTCATTTTAGCAACACATACGTTAAAACACATATTTGTATATATATATATATATATATATATATATATATATATATATATATATATATGAGAGAGATAGTCAATGAGTTTGTGATCTGGGTTTCATTACTGCCGACAAATCTTGTCCACTGATATTGTGCTCTTTTCCAACGTAACACGCATATATATATACATAAATATAAATAAAATTGTATATATACGTATAGAATATATATATATATATATATATATATATATATATATATACACACATTTTAGACACATACACACTAGTATATATATATATTTATATATATATATATGATATATATGATATATCCTTGCACAATATATATATATATATATATATATATATATATATATATGTGTGTGTGTGTGTGTGTGTGTATATATATGTGTATATATATATATATGATACAGTTCATAAGCTGGTATTTGTTTTAAATTAACCACAAAGGTAGTTGTTTTGTAATTTAAATAAGAGAAAAAAAAAGTGTGACATTTTATGACGACAAAAAGAAAAAAAAACAATTTATAATAAAATTTTGCTTTCGTCAAATTATCCTCTTCCTTTAACCCGGCTTATTAGTGCATAAATTTTTGGCAGTGGTTGCAAAAATTTCTTCAACTATAAATTTGATAATTGATTCCATGCTTTTTTAAATGACTCAAAGAAATCTTTTTTTCATTCTTCAGCCAAGTTCATCCCATGCTAAATCCTGAGGTCGTTAAAAACTTTTGAACTTTTTATAATATATATATATATATATATATATATATATATATATATATATATATTATTGGTAAGACATGAACAAGATAAAGTCACCATTGCCATTACAATTATGTTGGAGATATGTCTTGGATTTTGTTTAGGGGATATTTCTTCATGCACACACACACGCACGAATGCACACACACTATATATATATATATATATATATATATATATATATATATATATATATGTGTGTGTGTGTGTATTATATTATTATGACAGACAAAGTGTTTTGATTAAGTTTCTTAATATCATTTCTCATATGATCTTACAATTCTTTTTCTTTAGAAAAATTAAACAAAAAATTTCCAACTGTTTTATTTTTCTAAGTGTTTACATTTCTCCATTTTCAAGGATGGAATATATTCCCAGCTTACAGCAAATATATTCCGTCCTAAAAAATGTCTGCATGTATAGCCGAAAGCGCTCGTAAAAAAAAAAAATTGGTCACACTTTGTATAATTTATCTACGGAAAAGATAAAGATATTATATGATCATATGAGAAATTGTATAAACAACATAAAGCACATTGTCTGTCATATTTAATGAAGCTTGCATATATATATATATATATATATATATATATATATATATATATATATATATGCATGCTTCAAAAAGAAATATAAAGATAAATTTTAAACTCTCCTTCCTTCCTCTAAACTCGATCATGTCTCTCACACATTTCCTCATTTCCCTATAATTCAACTTATATAACCTTAATACTGCTCATCAATAGTGTAAATTCATTTTTCGTTTAACATTTGAAAGTGTAGTCCGAAAATCCAGAGAAAAAATAAAATTCTCTGGTGAAATAAATTATTACTATGGAGCCTTAAAATTGTCTGTTTTTCTTTTTTAAATTAAATTATATATATATATATATATATATATATATATATATATATATATATATATATTTCATAGAATCGGAATTATGATACCATTCTGTAAATGATCATTTTCAGCTTGTAAAATTACACGAATTTTACAGGATTTTTTCAAACAGACAATAGATTATGAAGTTTTCAAATATATTGCTCCGTTTATTTTTAAAAAAATCTGAGCTCTATGTGTGGATCAGTTTTAATATTTAATATTTTTATTATGTTAATAGAATTCTCTTGGATTATACAACGGATAATTCATATATATATATATATATATATATATATATATATATATATATATATATATATATAGAGAGAGAGAGAGAGAGAGAGAGAGAGAGAGAAAGAAAAGACTAGACATGGCGTAAAACTGAGAAGATACAAAGAGAGAAACAAGGTGTGAGGCCATGAGTTAAATGTTCTTTAACTATATATATATATATATATATATATATATATATATATATATATATATATATATATTTGGGGACTGCAGATACTTAATGCTCTCCGATAGAGAGGTTTGAATAGAAAAAAAAATGATAAGGTCATTTTTTGTTTGTAGTTTTCTGTAAACATCAAAATTGAGTTCGTTTCTAGATATCATGGGACGCAGAAACAACAACGAACTCAATTTCGACGTTTACAGAAAGGCTAAAAAATGACCAGATCAGCTTCTACTCAAACCACTTTTCTAAAATTAAATCTGGAATTATTATAGATTTGTATTATATATATATATATATATATATATATATATATATATATATATATATATATATATATACTAGCAGTAGAGCCCGGCGTTGCCTGGGATGTAACAGTAAGAGATAGATCAAGTATCAACCATCATAAAGACTGAAAAAATAAAATTGACAAAAGATTATTGTTTAAGGTTGACGGACACGCATGTCTCAATTAGTTTTTTTTTTGTTTTTTTTTTTACAAATTGGTCAAAACCCAAACTCAAACAAAACATTGTTTTCAATCGTTATGAGTCTACTGATTGAATAGAATTTTATTATAAACAATTGCCTTGTAAATGGAATTTTTAAAGCATTCTGAATGTAAAAATAAAGAAAAAAGTGTGCAAGACAATAAGAAACACTAACTGCCAAAAAAAAGTGAAGTTTTGTTGAAATCGGTTGAAAAATGTAGAAACCGATCCTATATATAAACGAACACAGACACACACACAAACAATCTGGATTTTATAATAAGTATAACTTGATATGAGTTGTCCCTTTTCATTCTTGGTGATGCCTCTTAATCGTGTTTTCAAATTGATTTCGTGCAAAAACAATTGTATTTTTCCAATTTTTTGCTGTCAGAACCACTGCAAAGGTGATTTTACGTAGTCCTGTGAAGTTTATTTGAAATCGGTTGAAAAATGGAAACCGATCAAATATATAAACGTACACACACACACACACACACACACACACACACACACACACACAACCTGGGTTTTATAATAAGTATGATATATATATATAATATTCTTTTGCGCGGCAGTAGCACAACTCAGATCTCATTTGCAAGGTCATAGTTCAAGTTGACAGGAGACCGACTCGCCGATCAGGAGGATGTATGAACGTCGACGATTTGCCTCATCAATATATGGCCAGCCCAGTGAAGCACTTACATTTTGATGAAAAACATCCACTCCCTAATTTTCATAAAAATGCGAGCCAAGAATTAATTATTATTGCTTTCGCCAGTAAAAAAAAAATATCAAATATACATTAAATAATGATTCTGTTTGAAAGATACTGCAGACTCCCTTTTGACTGTGGCCAATCCTTAATCTTCATAGTCAACCAGTTTGTCAGTGACTCATTCAAGAACAACCCCATCCCAGCTGATCATATACGTGTGGGGTATGTAATCTAAGTACAAAAGTCATGTTCTTAAATAGCCTCGGCGTATTGAGACTTTCATATGGATGCCATGCATGGTGCCAATCACGTTCAGAATTATCTAAAGCTATATAGATCCACTTTTTTTTCGGAGAGATTATTAAAAATATCTTCGAGACTGTGAAGAGTGTAAACCTCAGCGACAAACTTCTTTCATCGAAGACGGCTGTTACAGAATCATAAAGAACAGTACTTTATATCAGAAACCACATCACTTGAGGACATTTAACAGCGGCAACACCTAAAATGGGTAGCATATATAACTTGAAGAGTGAATAATCATACTTATTATAAAACCCAGGTTGTGTGTGTGTTCGTTTATATATTGGATCGGATTTCCTACATTTTTCAACCGATTTCAACAAAACTTCACAGGACTACGTAAAATTACCTTGCGGTGGTTCTGACAGCATAAAAATTTGAAAACACAAATTGTTTTTGCACGAAATCAATTTGAAAACACGATTAAGAGGCATCGTTGTCGCTAGAATGAAAGGGGACAACTCATATCGAGTTATACTTTTTATAAAACCTAGGTTGTGTGTGTGTTCGTTCGTTTATATGGGATCGGATTTCTACATTTTTCAACCGATTTCAACAAAAACTTCACTTTTTTTGGAAAGTAGTGTTTCTTATTGTCTTTAGCACTTTTTCTTCATTTTACATTCAGAATGCTTTAAAAATTCCATTTTACATGACAATTGTTTATAATAAATTATATTCAATCGTTAGACTCATAACGATTGAAAACAATGTTTTTGTTTGAGTTTGGGTTTGACCAAAAAAACAAAAAAGAAAACTAATAAGACATGCGTGTCCGTCAACCTTAAACAATAATCTTTGTCAATTTTATTTTTCAGTCTTTATGATGGTTGATACTTGATCTATCTCTTACTGTTACATCCTCGGGCAACGCCGGGCTCCACTGCTGCTTAAATAATAAAAGTGAACTTCCGCAAACCGCACACAAAATGCGGGGAAGGAAACCCCAAAACAATACTGGAAAGTGTGAACTTGGAAAACCTATTTTTTTTTTAATAATTTTGAAGAGAATGATTTTTATAAATTTCAACATACAGTAGTACTAACAGTTTAGCTATTTCTGAACAGGTTTGGCGTCAGGCATCTCATTCATATAATAGTTTTGTTCCGATTAAGCTATTTAAGAACATGACAGATTTGAGGTTAATATTTTGGTTTTCCAGCAACACTCACTTTCTCACAGACGTGATGTGGCTTCCCTCTGTCTTGTCTACAAATATTTTCATGGCAACTGCTCTGACGAGCTGCTTTTACTAGTTCCCAAACGACATGAATTTAAGCGTGCTACTAATTTGGAATCTTAGTCCCACCCTTTCACTGTCGATACAGTTAAACGTAATCACCTCTTCTACTCCAACAGCTTCTTCGCTTGCACTTCCCGACAGTCGAACTCCCTTCCTCTTACATGCTTCCCTGATAGCTATAATCTTCAAATATTCAAATGTATTATCAATCGACGTCTTCTTGTGCCTTGATCCTGATCACCGTTCTTCTCTATATCCTTTCCTCAAACAACCCTCTTTACTTTTGCTCCTACTCTCTGGAATCCGTTGTGAGCTAGTGGCACTCTCGCCTTGCTTGAGGTGAAATGCTTAAAAAAAGATAGATAGATAGATAGATAGATAGATAGATAGATGAGCAGATTGAGATAGATAAATAGAGTCCTCAAATATTTAAATGTAATATCAATCGACATTTTCCGATGCCTTGATCTTGATCACCGCCCTTCTCTATATCCTTTCCTCAAACAACTTTCTTTACTTTTGCTCTCACTTTCTGTCATCCCTTGCGAGATAGATAGATAGATAGATAGAACGATATGAGCAGATTGAGATAGATAGATAGATAGATAGATAGATAGATAGATAGATATGAGCAGATTGAGATAGATAGAATCCTCAAATATTCAAATGTAATATCAATCGACATCCCCGTCTTTCCCTATATCCTTTCCTCAAACAACATTTTGCTCTCACTCTCTGTCATTTCTTGTGAGATAGTGGCACTCTCGCCTTGCTTGGGGTTAAATGCTTAAAAAAAACATGTGGTGTTGGACGAATCTATGCCTAGCGCAGCCTATTCTATGTGCAGTTACCTAATGTTATATGCTATTTTTTATAACTGATTCATATATCGATGTATTTGAAATGGTGAGTATTTAATAATTCCAAATACTTAAATTTTATGATGGATTCATGGTAGATGCGACCATTACAATTCCAGATCATAATTTCTATTTTGGAAAAGTTTATCTTGAGTGTTATTTATTGGAACACTTGGTAAAGTATGTTGATTTTTCTGATCATTATTATCTTAAATATGAATAATTAGTGACTGTATAATTGAATAGAATGTAATATATATATATTTTGAAGAATAAACAGCTGAAATCGAGACACATCATGGTTTGTCGTTGTCTGCAATCCAATTAGCGCCTCGGATTCACTCTTATGCAGCTTTCGAAATCGGAGATTTTACGTCGGCTTGTCAGGAACAGATGCGCCAGACGTCAGATGGCATCTGTTATATGTCACAGGCATTCCCATAACGTCAAGGTACAGTGGTCCCGCCGTACCGTTATCATTATATACTGCAATCGCATTTCTTTTGGAACGTAATTATAAACAGAAACATGCACACAAATCGGTTGAGCTCTCTGGGGAGGAAGTGTGGGTTTGTAAACAGTGACTATTACGGCTAATAATGCATGGTTCTACGGTAAATTGAATCGAGTTCTCTCAGTCACTGTGTGCTTAATGGTAGAATCTCCGCTGACGCCAATTTAGTCGGGTTTCGATCCTAGCTAGACGTAGCCGGACGTCTAGCAATGCTGATGAGCTGTGATACAGCGAAACAGTCTGTCTGTGGATGACAATATATAACCACCTGAAAAATTTATTTCGGTTGAGCTCTCTGGGTGCGGAAGTGTGTATTTGTAAACAGTGACTATTACGGCTAATAATGCATGACTCTTCGGTAAATCGAATCGAGTTCTCTCAGTCACTGTGTGTTTATCTAAATATAAATACGCTTAAATTCACCTTTATCCCTGCCGTGCGCCAACCGCTTAGTGGTAGAATCCCCGACTGACGCTAGAGGCAACCAGACGCCATACAGATGAAATGTGATACAGCGAAACTGTCTGTCTGTGGATGATTATATATATATATATATATATATATATATATATATATATATTCCGTTGTATGAGGGTGGAGCAGCTCAGGTTCCGATACCAGCACATGAGATTTTATTACAGTGGTGAAGGCTTTGTGCAGAACCATCCACACTTTTTGAAGGGCTGAATACAGAGACCTGGTGCACTACGTGCCACAAGGTCCTCAAACGACACTTCGCAGGTTTTGAATTCAGAGTTGTCCTCCCCCTAGACCAGTTGCCATCCAAGGCTATAGAACCCAGTCTGTCCTGTTATTTATACATAGGATAATGCAATGGATTCGATTGAAATTCAAACTCGGCTTGGTAAGGTTTTAGGACACCCGCCGGAAGGCAGGTCATTACCAGCCCGCGGGTCAAGCGCAAAATTTAATCATTTTCTACCAAGAAGTGTCCGTAAGGCTTGAATTTGAGTTTCTGTGCTCAAAGGCAAGATATTAGGTGGCTTGCGCGCCACGACCCACCCGCGCGTCGCGTGAGATTCTTGTTGATTTTTCCACTAAAATTTGCTCAGAAATTAAAATGTTGTATTTGAAATGTTATACTTTGAAGTATGCTATACTTTTGTGCTAATAATAAACTTTATAAAACATTTACATTTAGTATATATATATATATATATATATATATATATATATGTGTGTGTGTGTGTGTGTGTGTGTGTATAGGAGCATGTACGTATGTGTGCGTTGCGAAATCATCCTCCTGTTTTGGGCCGATTCCAGAAGGGTTTGATTCGCAACAAATGCAGTCGAATGTAAAATTCTGCCATTACCCGTGATACGGCTCATTTCCGAATTGTAGTCAGTGCATCAGATCCCGTCAATTTCTCTTGTGTTGCAATGCAACCAGTGAGCCAAATCATGACGGTTTATTCTTATGCAATGTCCGACTCACTATTGTCTCACACGCCATGTTTTTTTTTATCTAATTTCTCTGTTATATTAAATATAGCTAAATCCTTTATTTCACCATTTTTTGTACTTGAACGTTTTTTTTCTATATCTACTTATGTTTATAAATATTAATAACTGACGTTAAACTAGATGAGGGCAACACACTACGCCTCCTTGGCTTCGCTTTTTCCCCTTGAGATGAAGTGGAATGACAATATCGAATCAAAAGCCGTATCTACTGCAAGGACAGTTTGGTCACTGTGCTGTGCCAAAAGTATTTTCGCGTCAGAATCCATCTTGCATAATTACAAATCTACCAACCGTTCGTGCATTGAATACTCTTACTATATCTGGTCTGGTGCTCCTGCTGTACATCTCGAGATTCTTGTAAAAATCCAAAGAAGGATCGGTAATGCAATCGATCCTGACCAGACATCTCAACATCAGTTACTTTCTCACCGACGCGACGAGTCTTCCCTCAGTTTTTTCTGCAAATATTTTCATGGCAACTGCTCTAACGAGCTACTTGCACTAGTTCCCAAACTGCATGAATTTATATATTATATATATATATATATATATATATATATATATATATATATATATATATATATATATATATAAAATAAAGGAAGAAGAAAATAAGCATTTCTATTCAAATACAAAATGGCTGGCAAACATCATTGATAATGGCTAAGAAAGCGTACTGATCCAAAGATAGTGTGTACTGTTATAATACCATATATCCAAAAAAGAATTCACTTGCATGCATACAAGAAAAATATAATAAAAATCATTGTCTTGCTAGTTATCTTCAAAAAAAAAACTTATATAATAGCGGGATTGGTGCTCTTTTTTCTTTTTTTTTTTTAAATAACTGCACCTGCCGAAAGAAATATAATCTGTCCCTTGGACGTCGATGTCTGACAGATAATATTATATACCGAGCTAATATATATTCCGGGAACGATGTCAAATTTTATTTTGGTTCCACTGAAAACCCTTGGAAATTTCGTTTCTAGCTTCATCGAATGACTTTAGGTAATATATAATACAAAAAACAGTATTGCTATCTCTAAATATTTCTGCCAATTAAAGAATGATGGAAATACACCTATTATCACCTTGCTTTCAAACTTCAATGAAGATTTCTCGGACATTAAGGCCGCTAAATTTCGTTAATACTGTTTATTATAAAGCATTTACTTAAATATTTGTATCTATAAAAAGAATCTATAAACATAAAAATGTCTTAAAATAATTGTCGGACTTTGTCCATTTCATAATGTGTGACGTTATATGTTTACATTCGGATACGCTTTGAGCAGGTATGAATGTACGTGAGAGACTCATGGAAGATTTAAGTTAAAAAGCAATAAAATCGACCTTGCTAATCGAACGATCCTCTGTCGCTCGATCGGTTAAGGCACGTCAAGCTATATGACGATTCCGTAGAGGATACAGGTTCGATTCCTGTCGGAGGACGCATATTTTCTATGAAGATTTCTTGGACATTCAGGCTTGTAAATGTTATTAAATTTACTTAAATATTTGTATCTATAAAAAGAATGTATAAACATTGTCAGACTTTGTCCATTTCATAATGTATGTATATATATATATGTGTGTGTGTGTACGTGTAATTGTATATTGGGGCAGCAATCCTTCTTTTATACAAGTTTCATAAAAACGACTGACATTGTGCTCTTGATCATTACAAATTCATAAATAATTACATTAGATATACTACATGTTTAACTTGAAGACTCACGCTACATCTCTTTGGCCAAAGTTCAGTTAGGTCTCCTTTAAATACACATGGAGGCCTACCAAACTCTATCCGCAAAATACTCATCGATAATACAAATATAATAACTTCATACACATATAAAAAAAGATTAAACATAATGGAAGCATTATTGAAAAAAAGCAAAAGCAAACACTCAATAATATCAACAATGAACACGTCCAAAATGTGCTGGCAGTGTTTGGAAAATAAAACATTCCTATAACTCTAGATAACATACATAAATATATCCATACATTCAGTTATAAGTGAATATAAAATCATCCTCGATAATAGCTATATGTATAGCCGAAAGCCCTCCGACATACAGGACATTCGGACAATTTCTATAAAGTTTATGTCAGGGAAGAAAAAAATGATAACGTCACAAGAAATATTAAATAAAAGCTTACCCACTATGCCTTGGGAGTCCTTTTTAATTAGATTATATAAATATGGCCTGAAGATTGCGTTTAATCATAAAGCAGACTATCGCCGCTTACTGTTGACCTCAGTGTCTCCTTTTATATTTAAATACATTCTATCCCTGATATTGAACACTTTATTCCATAAATATAGCATATCTTAACATATTTTCATCACACACACACACACATATATATATACACATATATATATATATATATATATATATATATATATATATATATATATATATATATATATATATTTGGACATAGATCAATAATTTAATAGGTTATCTTAAAGGCTTATTGCGGTTAATAAAACTGATTATTTATATTTAGTAAAAGTTTAGGTGTAATTAATCCTATTTATATATTAATGTGAAAACGTGAGAGATTGCCTGAGTGATCTTGACAAGATATATATATATATATATATATATATATATATATATATATATATATATATATATATATATATTAATCCAGTTACGTAAGTTTATCCCATGGCTATCGATAAGGTGAACGCCTTATCAAATATATTTGCAATTCTGAACAGAGATAAGTTTGTTCAAATTGCATTTTTGCTTCTTAGTTATAAATCATGCAACCGGAAATAAAATTAAAAAAAAGCCACCAGAAATAAAATAAAATGAAAGACATCGGAAATAAAATTTAATAAGCCACCGGAAATAAAATAAAATAAAAGCCACCGGAAATAAAATAAAAGCCACCGGAAATAAAATTTAAAAGAGCAACCGGAAATAAAATAAAAGCTACCGGAAATAAAATAAAAGCCACCGGAAATAAAATTTAAAAGAGCAACCGGAAATAAAATAAAATAAAAGCCACCGGAAATAAAATAAAAGCCACCGGAAATAGAATTTTAAAAAGCGACCGGAAATAAAATAAAATAAAAGCCACCGGAAATAAAATAAAATAAAAGGTACCGGAAATAAAATAAAATGAAAGCCATCGAAAATAAAATTTTAAAAAGCCACCGGAAATAAAATTTAAAAAAGCCTCCGGGAATAAAATAAAAAAAGCCACTGGAAATAAAATAAAATAAATATTAGTCAAACATTTATTTATAATATTTGACAATATTCCATCAATCAGTTCACATTACCATTTCTAGCATGCAAAAAAAACTGAAGAGTAGTGACTATTGCGGAATAATATTTGGTACATTTCCAATGCGGTGATGATTTACCTAAATATTCGCCATTATTTTTTTTTTGTTGAACGGCATATCGATGCAGGAAAGATGAAATAGGCTTTCTTGTTGGATCATTCCATAAGCTAATAGGCACTCACATGATCAGACGATGCACGACTGGGCAATTGGTTGTCAAGAGGCTAAATTTTACGCCAGACTAAGTCAAGGGAAAGCAGGCGTAATAGAATCGTGTCTGCTTGGTGAGTTCATTTGGAAGCATAATGGCGGCGGTGAGTAGGGTTTTGGCGGGAAGTTAGGCGCTGGCGGTAGAGGGGGGTCTTTCAACGAGAGAGATGGGAAAGGAGATAAAAGGATTTTGGCAGGAAACGTTGTCCGGCGGGAGTTTGGAGCAATGCAGATGCGGCAATGTCGGAGGAAATAAAATTAGAACATGGGGGAGGTTGTGCATCGGTGAAATCCCAAGGAAGCAAAATTGTTTGTGTCAGTTCTGTGAGCAAGAACGTTTTGCGTAATGAGAATAGATCAATCTTATAAACGGCTCAAATCGCAAATTATGCAAGCCTTCAATTAAAAGCTGAAGGTTTCATATTTTATAATGTCCTTTAATACAGAATTTAGTTCTATTTATGCACGTATACGGAAGCCAAAATAAAAACAGCCAAATAAAAGAAAGAAATACTCATAATGTATGGAAAATTAGTATTATGAAATCTATATTTTCTCTGACATACCAGATCAGTAATTTTCAATTTAAAATGAAGTTTCAACTGAGTGAAAACTGAAATATATGCATATCCAGTATATATCCATCCAGTAATATATATCGTCAGTAATTTACAATCGCCTGATGAGATGCATTGATACGCATCGACATACGACCGCAATTATGTAGCGACTTTGACATGTTTTCTAAGTAATTTCCTAAAATAAATAATATTGTTCTACTCTGCATTGAATCATCTTTTAAATTAAATGTTACGAACTTTAGAATTATACTCGATTCCTTCTCATATCACCTGGACATATATATATATATATATATATATATATATATATATATATATATATATATATATATATATGTACTGACTCTCACATCGAATTCGACGTATGAGGGTCAAGCAGATCAGTTCATAGGAAACAGCACATGAGATTTGATTATAGTGGTGAAGGATTCGTGCAGAACCATCCACACTTTTTGAAGGGCCAAATACAGAGACTTGGTGCACTACGTGCCACAAGGTCTCCAAACGACCCTCCGTAGGTTTTGAATTAAGAGTTGTCCTTCTCTTAGAACAGTTGCTATCCAAGGCTATAGAACCCACTCTATCCTGCTATTTACCCATAGCTGGAGGGAGAAGATGATTCACACCTTTCCCAAGGGTATTAGCGTAAGTGAATGTAAGTGATTCTACTGAATCAAACTCGGCTCTCCGATCCCTCAATCCAAGCCGCTATCCATTACTCCAATATATATATATATGTATGTATATATATATATATATATATATATATATATATATATATATATATATATATATATATGTATATATATATATATATATATATATATATATATATATATATATATATATATATATATATATATATATATCCGTCGTGTATATAAGCCAAGGGAAACCTAGTAATATCAAATATTAAAACTGAGCCATAAAGAGCTCAATGTACTTATTATTACAGAGCAAATAATTAGTACACAATAAAATCACAAATTACCTTATACGGCGAATAGGCTTATTTTCAAACGGCGAAATTCATTGGTCGAATTCAACCCCGACTGATTTCGTGTCTGAATTAGAAATTTAACTGTGATTGTTACAAAAAAAAAATCATCGAAAAACCAATACAGAATTTGTTCTAAAAAAACTTTTGTTTGCCTCTTAGTTTCAAATTAACTTTTCATTTTTTATATAACCCCCATTTAATATCATAATTTTAATATCCGGGTTTAATTTTATTAAACCTCTTCCATATAAGACTAATGCCTTCCACCCTCCACTGACCACTGCCTTGTGCCCTTCGTCTGACTTAAACATTGAAATAGATAGATTCTGTATTAATTTTTCGGAGTTTTTGTGGGTTTTTTTTTTAGCTATCACAGTTAAATTTCTACTTCCGACACAAATTCATAAGACTGATGAATTTCGCCGGTTGAAAGTAACAAATGATAAACGTTTATAAATGTAACATGTTTCGCTTTCATTTCAGCTTCACCATAAAATGAAATATGAATATGGAATATATATATATATATATATATATATATATATATATATATATATATATATATTGAGGGTGAATGGAGTCTCTCTGAGCCTTGGTTGGCAATCCATTTAGTGATGGTGTCACGATAAAAACACCCTTGATAGCCCTAGCAAAGCATCAAGAATTCAGCTATTTGACAAGATTATGAACTACACCAATCAAAGTATTGGTGAGTTCAATCTCGGCTGAGGCCGCAAGATGATGATGATGATGATGATATATATATATATATATATATATATATATATATATATATATATAGTGAAAATAACTCAGCTGGAACTACATGAAACAACAGATATATGGGAAACTAAAGAACGTTCGCATTGTTGGAATGTCTAATATGGTTAATGGTAATTTATTTCGTTATAAGATGGAAAACAAATTTGGAAGGAACTGTAAGTGGAATAAACGCCCGACTGAACAATGAATTGCCAAATACTGCGGAAACAATTGAGAATAAGTCCTGGAATGTTATTACCACGAAATGGGCCGGTCTTTTGTGTCAACTACTTTACCAGGCCACCACAATCAGCCCTAATCACTGACGTTCGGCCCTGACTCACGACGGTTTCTTCTGGCACTAACCTGCGAGGTGTGATAACAGCTCGCTACTTGTGTATTCTGATGAGTTCAAATAGGAAAAAAAAATATCTTTGTTCAAAAGAGGAGTTAAAATAACAATGAAATAAAACTACTACTAGGAATCCCATTTTGTTTGATCCGGAGTACGACGATAAACTACATCTGGCAGCAGTTTTGACGTTTTATGGAGCATGGAACGACCTCTTAATTGCTGTTGTTCCCAGGTCTACCCTGACAGGTGGTGGTAGTACCTGTTAGGGTCCCAGCCATGGGCAATTAGTGAACTCATAAACAACAACAACAACAATAAAAATTCTTTTTATAGATCCAAATATACTTAAATTGGAAATTTTAATTTAAAAAGAATGTATAAACATAAAAATGTCTTAAAATAATTGTCGGACTTTGTCTATTTCATAATGTGTGACGCCATTTATTTACATTTTGATACGCATCGAGCAGATATGAATGTACGTGAGAAAATCATGGAAAATTTTCGTTTAAAAACAGTAAAATCGACTTTTCTAACCGAAACGCTCCTCTGTGGCTAAATCGGTAAAGGCACGCCAGGCAATATGACGGTTCCGTATAGGATACAGGTTCGATTCCTGTCGGAGGACACATATTTTCTATGACAATTTCCCAGACATTCAGGCCGGTTAATACTGTTTATTATAAACAGAGCATTTACTTAAATATTTGTATCTATAAAAAAGAATGTATAAACATAAAAAAATTCTTTATATATATATACGCAGCATATTTTCAATCAAGCTTATTTGGTTAAAGAGTTTTATGTACATTTATTTTAGATTTAATCGTTTGCTACAATACTCGTATCGCAACTCGTTCTTAAAAAATTGTAGCAGCAAAGTGTTATATAAAACATATTAAATAAAATTACTATAATTAAAAACTATTCTTAAAAAATATCACATGAGTTACCTTCTTGCATAGAGGTAAAATATTTTGAATTTAGGGTGTTAACGCAAAAGAAATCTGTGGATATGCAACCCACGAAGATGGTTTCAAATTGCGTATGGATATTTGAAATAATATTTAGGAAAATTTTTCTTAATCAATTTTCTATAGCCACTAAGAAATTAATTCGTGGACTTAAGATGATTAAAACTCAATTATATAGATATAATATGAAAATTATATATATATATATATATATATATATATATATATATATATATATATATATATATATATAAAAGTGAACATTGAAGTCAACACTCAGAGGCGACAGACTGTTTCATGCTAGACAGAATCGTCAGGTCACAATCGATGGCCTTGCGAGCGCATCTTGCATGAAACAGTTTGTCGCCTCTAAGTGTTGACTTAAATGTTCACTTTTATATTTACACACTCTATCTCTGATATTGAGCACTTTATCCCATAAATATAGCACACCTTAAGACCATATTTCTTATATATATATATATATATATATATATATATGTATATATACTATCTATTCTATGCTAAAATTCAAATTAAATAATGT
>CAHIKZ030005106.1:550000-607500 GCA_903632075.3 Acanthosepion pharaonis
AACAAAGCACTTACTTAAATATTTGTATCTATAAATAGAACGTATAAACATAAAATGTCTTAAAATAATTGTCGGACTTTGTCCATTTCATAATGTGTGACGTCATTAGATACGCCATGAGCAGATATGAATTGACGTGAGAGATTCATGGATGATTGAAGTTTAAAAGCAGTAAATTCGACCTTGTTAATCGAATGATCCTCTGTGGCCGAATCGGTTAAAAGGCACGTCAGGTTATATGACGGTTTCGTATAGAATACAGATTCGAATCCTGTCGGAGAACGAATATTTTCTATGAAAAATTTCTCGGACATTCTGGCCGGTAAATGTTGTTAATACTGTTTATTATAAAAACAGAGCATTTACTTAAAGATTTGTATCTATAAAAAGAACATAAAAAATATCTTAAAATATGGGGATTAGTTAGGACTTTCATGGAGACATTGTGGTATTATGGTAGATATAGTAAGAATAGTAAGCAAGAAAGCGTTGTTTTGGTGTTAGGAATATTGTAGTATGTTTGTGTCTAGCTAAGTTAAACGTTAAGACAGAAGAAGACCGTCTGTTTCCCCTTTCCACCTTTGGCTTTGTGACGCATTTTGTATAAATACCAATAAATATTTAGAGGGATCACACATTCGGTCCTTGATAGAAATTGTCGTAAATTATGATTTCGGATAGGTAGAATATTATTCTTGTATGTTATTTCAAGCAGTAAAATTATTGTTCTCCCTGAATTTGATGATGGGACAAGATAAGAGAATTATACAAACATTTCCAATAAGTTCTCGAGATTTTTCACAAAACCCAAAGAAAGATCTATAATGTAATCAACCCTGACCAGACATCTCGACTTGTGTCACATTCTCACCGACGTGACGTGACTTCCCTCTGTCTTTTCTACAAATATTTTCATGGCTACTGCAATGACAAACTTTTTTCCTGGTGCCACATCTGCATGAATTTAAGCGTACTACTCGATTGGAAGTTTCGCCATTTAATTGTTGAAATAGTTAAAAGCAACCGCCACTTCTACTCCAGCAAATTTTCATTTCTCGCAATTCCCGCCTATTTCCTTGCTTTCCGGGGGTCTCCCTGGTTGGGGGTTGTGACCCCACAAAAAAGAACACAGGGGATTCACTTTGATCGAAATTTGAACAATTTAAATTTGATCAACTTAATGACTCCTATCCAAAATATCGAAGGAGAAAGAAGATGGAGTTCACATTGCCAATATCATTTTGATCAAAGAGTAACGCCCGTGGGTCTCCACTTTTCAACCCCCCACACTGAATTTTTTCCTTTTCATTTAAATTAAATTTACTCTTATCCAAAATATAGGAGAAGAAAACCAGAAGATGGAGGTCATATCGGCAAGATCATTGAGTAATATTGAAATGTATCATTTTCTCCACAAATTATAACAATGATTTAAATTTAATTATCATTTTCTTACAAAAAATGTGTGATATGCAGCAAAGAGCGGTTAAGTCGGCTCGTGGAAAATAAAATGCAAGCAAAGATGATATTTGGGAAGCAATAAAAACTGCCTTAAATAATGTATACATGCCAAAAAAAAAACGATATATAATTGTTCTAGAAATATCATCTGCCTCTTCTTGATGTTAAATAGACGTTTCCTTTTTCTTTACATTTTCCCTGAAACCTTTATGTTGCTCATATATTCGGTCCCTGCCATCCTCAGCATCCTTCAGTAGAACCACATTTCTCTTGCTTCAAATCTTTTCTTCATCTGTGTGGCGATTGTCTAGCATTCACCGCCACATAGGGGGAGAGATATCGCGTAACATTTCGGTTCTCTTTTCTTTATTTCTAAAGAAGTTTTTCTCTTTCTTAATACTGTGCTTAGCTTTTGGAAGGCATATTGAAACACATCCTTTTTCTCCAGAAATTATAACAATGATTTAAAGCCAGTCATCATTTTCGTAGACAAAATGTGTGATATGAAACAAGGCGAGTTTAATTCGGCTAGTGACAAATGAAATACAAGCAAAGGTGACATTTCGTAAGCAACAAAAACTGCCGTAAGTAATGTATAGATGCAAAAATAAACTATATATATTTTTTTTGATATCTAGGACAATTTTAGGAGAAAAAAGAAATTATGACAAATGTGGCAAAAGTTTTCGTTTGATGCATTTTGTCCTTGAGGATTTTCTTCGCACTTAAGTCACCATTATATTGATACGACTCCACCTGTGTCCATATGAGAGGTGACACTGAAAATTTTAATATTTGATTTTTTTTTTAGATATCTGTTTTGGCTATAGAATCTAACAAGTTTGATTTAGTTCTATTTTCTCTCTGTTCATTTTCTATCCATTTCGTTATTAAATATCCCATATTTTGATAAAAGAAAATCTGCCAAGAAATGTTTTGAAATACGTACGAAGGAAATGGGGACTGTAGATTTTAATTTTTTTTTTATTTAATATATGATTTAGGTTTATAATCTAATCGATTTCAGTTACATTCATTTTCTTTCTGTTTATGTTTCCATCGCTTTTGTTATTAAATATCTCACATTGTGCTAACAGAAGATCTGCAAAGAACAGTAAAACGTTGTGAGGAGCTGGGCGCAAATTTACTGTGGATGAACTAAAGATTATAGCAATTTCTAAACATTCAGTAAACCGTTTTCTGTTTTAAAATATATCCAAATGAAATCGGTTGGATTATATACCCAAAATAACTATTTAAAAAAAAATTAATTTTAAATTCCCAGTCTCTGGTTTGTGTGCACGTGTAGTCATATCAACTTAAACATAAATTTAATCTGATGAAGTCATAAACAAAGAAACGTGTCACAAAAAAAAATTTTCCACTTTGTCAAACTTCTTTTCCCTAAAATTTTTTATTATATATATATATATATATATATATATATATATATATATATTGTTAAATATATAGATAATCCAACTGAGTAATTATAATATATTATTATATATTATATATAATATAATCCAATTGAGTAATTATCTACCGATTTCATTTACATTTTTTTTTCTTTTTCGTTTTTTCTCCTCCTTTTTGTTATTAAATATCCCACATTTTTAATAGATCTGCCAAGAATGGTGGAACGTTGTAAGAACCAGATTGTAAATTTTCTGTTTATGCTCTATTATAGAAATGTTAAAATCTAAGTAAAGTTATAGAATGGCAAAGAATATATATTCTTCTTTAATTGCCGTATTCTGTCAAGACCTAGGCAAACATAGCTCTCTACATTTTCCGGTCCACTGTAACTCTTTTGTGTTTTTCTTATTTCTAAATCTCGTTCCGCCATCCATTTATATAAAGATCGTTAAGTAGGCTATGCGTTGTTTTCCTCTGTCCCCATTGCATTAAACATGTCCTGTTAGTATCAGATTCTCCAAGATCTCTTTCCTCACTATGTGCCCTAGAAATAACATCTGTCTCTTCCTGATGTTAAGTAAACATTTCATTTTTTTTTCCATTTTCCCTGAAATCCTTTTTTGTTTCACACATATTCGGTCCCTGCTATCCTCAGCATCCTTCAGTAGAACTACATTTCTGTTGCTTTAAATCTCTTCTTCATATGTGTGGAGATTGTCTAGCATTTACTGCCATACAGGGGGAGAGATATCGTGTAACATTTCGGTTCTCCTTTCTTTGTTTCTAAAGAAATTCTCTGTTTCTTAATACTGTGCTTAGCTTTTGGAAGCCATATTTGGCTGTCCTAATAGGCCTTCGGATTTCAATGCCGCCTTTCCATCCACTTCCCAGATATTTACATTTTTGTGTTTGCCTGATTTGGTATCTCCAATTTGTAATTTTCATTTTGTAACCATCCTTTTGCTAACATCCACGCGTTCAGATATTTATTCTTCCATTTTTGTTTTAATTATTTCAGTGATCCCGATAAACTTCAAGGAATTTTGAAATGAACCCCTTATTTAATATACTTTAGGGTATAGTTCTTTTTCCTCAGCGAATGTCTACTCGGGTATTAAGTTCTTACTTTTCAGTTATTTTCCTTCCCTTTTAGACTGCCCACTCTTGGTATTGGAATATGAAATGGCAATTAACGTTTGCAAATTCACGAACCAAGATTTTAATCCACAAGGTCCTGATGAAGGTCGAAGGGCACAACTGCTGAAACACTATTTATATTATTCGGACTCATCTTTGTACGCGGATCGTTGTAATAAATATGGCAACAAATATGAGGACAATAGTCCGAATAATGTAAATAGTTGGAATGTCGAACTGGGGTAGATTGTTCTAGTTCTACGCGCCATGTCTAATGGGTATCAGTTATCGCCTGTTAATTCGCCTGTTAATTCGCAGGTATTGAACTCACATTTGGGTCATGTCACTGGATCTAACTAACGCCTTTATCCACTGTGCCATGCGTCCCTGTGTATGAATTTCTGAGTATTATAAACCTAAACGTCTTCAGCAACCGTTTTTTACCAGTGCTTATATTGCAATTTTTGCTGTTATCATTGCATGTTTTTTATCAGAGCTCATATTGCGGCACAACTGCGTGAAACAAGCGCTACACACCCGTGGTATACCACACAGTGGCAGATTAGTAGCTTGCGTGTAGGGATGTGCCAAGATTTTACCCAAGTGTTGATTCACTCACTAACGTGTTCTGCTAACGACAGAGCATGAAAACATGTCCCTGCATTAGTGTTTTTTTTTATCTTAACAACTACGAGAGCAGGATGCTTCGGTTTGAAGGGTTTAATCCTTACTGAACTTGAAACCCCGATGCTAAGAAGCCAACTCGTTTAGCTGAGGCTATTTCTCGTACCGAAGAACATTAAGTTACGCCGACCTTTACTTGCTAGAGAAACTAGTGTGAATAATGTAATGACATAATTTGTCTATATTCACGTCTCAAAAAACCCTAATGATTGTCTAAAAAAGAAACGAATATAAAAAGAAAAAACAAAAAAAAGAGGAAAATAAAAGAAGAAAAATAGTCGCTTCCTCGTTTTTGGCGGCTTTTATAAAAATCTACATTGCCAAATCCTGCAGCCATATTCGGACTAATCGACAAGAAATGTTTAACTTAGAAGTGGAACAGATTGTCGGTTAGGCGTCAATCGTTGGCTTCTTGCATACACCTGGAGGCTTTCAATTGAAGAATAGAATTGTTGTAAATTTCAGCAAAACAGAGAGGGGGAAATAACAGAATGGCAAAGGGAAAAACTGAAATAATCCTATCAACAATGTCCTTAAAAGACACCAAAGGCGGCTGTTAAGCTCAATCAAAATCCACTGTTTAGAAAATAAAACATCTGAAAATAAACAATAAAAAGTAGGGACTCCTCTGTAATTATCCAAACTCCAAATATATTTCAAATTTAAAGTTACCTTTGCATGTTTTCTTACCAATCCTAAGAATCGAGTGTTAATTAATTTTATATTGACGATCGCTGTTTGCAGATATTAAATAAAAAAAACTCTACAGAGACATGATCGATTGGATTCTCAAGAAATGATGAACAATAAAAATAACTGAATCTCCTTTTTAAGGTTTAATTATCCAAACTCCAACTGTTTAAAATTTAAGGTTACCTTTGCATGTACTTTTACGTATCGCCAATCAGCAGGAACCGACTATAAATGATTTTGCATATATATGCTTAAAATTTAGAAAAGCTGTTTTTTTTTGTTTTGTTTTGTTTTGTTTTTTTCATAATAAATTGCACAAGAATGCATCAGGGGAAGAGAGAAAAAAAAAGTTTAATATTTTTTGCATGGAATAATTACCGCATTTTCCGGCTTACAAGACGCATTTCTTTCGTAAAAAATACCCTGAAGGTAACGTGTGCCTCTAGAGGCACACGTTACCTTCAGGGTATTTTTTACGAAAGAAATGCGTCTTGTAAGCCGGAAAAGGTTTAGAATCTAGGCTCAAGTATGCTTGGACGGTCACCTCATTGGCTTGACTAATAGGGACGTGGACTTGTATGTTGAGTCATTACACTATAATGTTAACTGTTTATCTAATTCAGCCATTTATATGATGTAACCTCAGTACTTAACTGTTACAAGTATTTCCGAGACAATAAACCTTCCTCGAGCCGAGCCACAAGCTTAAACGTACTGTATTTACTAGCAGCGGTGGGAGCCTTTCTGCTCTTGATTAGTATGTCATTGACATACAAATAGTACGAATGATTAACATAAACAAGACGCGACGCAAATATGTCAGGCGTGTATGGTGAATGTGTTGCTGTATGAGAATTACTTTTTTTAAAGAAATTTCTTTCCAATATTAGGGTGCATCTTCCAAGCCGCGGAAAATACAGTATATGCGTGTGATATCAATGGATGATATGCGGATAGCGTAGTGGCTATCGTGACAGAAGCTGGAATCGGTCAAGAAATTCTGACTGGGGCCACTGGCTACGCTATTGCACAAATATATATTGCGCTATAAGATACATAGTAGGAAAACTGGACTCGTTCGCCTTGGTTGGTAACTAGTCTAATAGAAGGACAACTCGGAATTCAAAATTCCAAACCGGTTGTATGTGGGACTAATAATCCCACACTCGTAAAACCTACTAACAAACGAATATTTTTAAGAAAATAAACACCAAACAAGTTGATCAAAGAGAAAGTCTTGAAGATAATAGGAAAAACAAGGAAACATACGGACAATGAGAAAGATTTTATAAAACACATAATGTAAAAAGAAGGCATGGAGAATTTAGCACACATAGGACAAACTGAAATCAAGAGAAGTCGGGGTAAACAGCGAGTAGAGTACCTACCGATTAACTAATGTAGGAAACTATGGAGAGCCGTGTTAATATGCCATAGCAAAGAATTTTACATTGAAAATTAATAAGAAAGGGATTTTCAGAAGTAAGGAATTAATAAAATAGTCGACAACAGATTGGGGCTAAAATTGGTTTTGCAGCCAGAATTTAATATCACTCCAGATAACCAGGTGCCGGGTTGACCGGGGCTGAGTCCAGAAAGAAGAGGGTCTCTCATATATGGCAGAAAAGAACTTAAGGTCCATGCTCCGGACTAAATACAAACTTAGAGAGGATGCTGACAATGTTGAAATAAATTTAAGGTTAAACTAGTGTTTCCAGGGTTTTTATGTAACTTACACAACGTTATGTATTTAATATTAAATCTCTATTTTGTACTATATGTATGTATGTCTAAAAAATACAGCTTAGACGATACATTATAAGCCAACTAATTTGGGACCATATTTGTACCGTGAACATCTGCCGAGTGCAGTGAGAAATTTCACTAAACTTATACAAGAAACTCTTTAGGTAGAGCCGTTTTTCTGCTTATACGGCATTTTTAATAGGAATTTCAGTAATTGTTTTGATAGTTATTCTTATATCAATTCGCGTATATAAACAAGCACTTGCATATTATATTAAAACTGTTATGTGTAAAAAATAATAATTATTCATAATAGTTATAACATCTATCTATCTATGTATCTATCTATCTATCTATCTATTTATCTATCTATCTATCTATCTATCGTCCTAGTCATTATCTATCTATCTATCTATCTATCTATCTATCTATCTATCTGTCTGTCTGTCTGTCTGTCTTTTATTATCTATCTATTTATTTTTATATTTTTCTTATTAATTTTTCTGATATATTGTTTATTTTAATATATCTTTAATTCGGAATTATCTCTCTTTCATATAAATGGATTTATCTCTATATTTAAAATAATGTTGTTTTTGTTTATAGATTTAAGAAGGTTTTCTTTAAATCTAAACTACATTCTGATTGCTACAGTTTAATATAAATACATCATTTCTTCTCTCTTTTTTTTCCCCTCTTTTTTCTCACCTTTTCTCCTCTGACCATCCCTCATATCCAGACTTACACTACTTCCTGGTTTTTATTTGCTCCTTTTTTTTCTTTTCCTTCTTTCTTTCCTTTTTGTGTCTGGCCATATTTATTTCAATAATTTATCATCATTTGACTGGTTTGTAAAATCCTTGTAACTTTTATTTCAATTTACAAGGTGAAAATGATCATTAACCTAATGTAACCTTAATTCCTATTCTATAAAATATATTGTTCTCTTTTATTAAAACATTGAGCTCTATGTGTGAATCAGCTTTAATATTTAATATTTTATATTGTATTAATAGGATTCACTTGGATTATATACCAGCAGATTATTACCTGTATATACATACATATATATATATATATATATATATATATATATATGTATTAATAATATTTATTATTTATTTATTTTTTATTCATTTATTTATTTTAATTATTATTTTAATCATTTCATTTATTTATTATCTTTAATTATGTATATTTATTGTATATATATATTTATATATATATATATATATATATATATATATATATATATATATATATATATATATATATATATATTAAAAGTCATTTTCATATTATTAGAAGAAAGCATCAGGAAATTCCGAATGAAATAACAATACCGAAATGTTATCGTTTGGTGTGGTGAACTGGGAATATGGCTCCAGGAAAATAAGTTCATATTAGAATTCACTGATGTAGAGATAATCACAAGAGATCGTTATTAAAAAAAAAATGCATAAACGTTCATTTTGAAGACAACGTTTTCTTTTTTAAATCGGGGAAATATAGTACCTTTTTTTTTCCTCGTATTTGTTCACCTATTCCATCAGTGCTCACTTATTCTTTTGTTTTTCTTTTTGTTCTCCCCCCCTTTTTTTTAACTCTCCCTACGCTCCTTCCATGACGATTTTTAATCCGCACAGTCCATCATTCATTTCACATCTGTTTACGCATCATTCTGATGGATTCTATTATCATTTCTCTCTTTCGTCCTCTCTTTCTTATAAAGGAAGAGGATGCAGCACAAACAAAGAAGGCTAGAGAGTAACAGTAAGAGTGTATCAATAGAAATGGTGCAAAATGGGAAGTGGTAAAAGAATATGGAAGAAGAAAGGAAGGATAGAGAAGAGAGAGAGAGAGAGTAGTGTTAAAAGTGTATGGAAGAAGAGAGAGACGATTGAGAGAGTAATCTGAAGAGAGTAGGAGAGGGAGAGGTGTGTTTAAAGAGTATGGGAGAAGAAAGGGACGATAGAGAAAGGAGTAATAAGAATAGCTGAAAAAAGGAATAGAGAGAGAGAAGTGCTATAAGTGTAAAGATGACGAAAGGAAGGATAGAGGTAGAGGACTATTGAAAGAGTATGTAAGAAGAAATGAAGGTTAAGAAGAGACTAATTAGAGTAGCAAAAGTAAGAAAGGATAAAAGAGGGAGATGTGTTAAACGAATGTGGAAGAAGAAAGAGATGATAGAGAAGAAAGTAATAAGAGTAACAAAAGAAAGGAATGATAAAGAGAGGCGGTTTTAAAAAGTATGGAAGAAGAAAGAACGTTGGAGAAGTGAATAATCAGAAGAAAGTAAGGATAGAGAGAGGAGTGTTGAAAGAGTATGGAGAAAGGAACTATAGAGAGGAATGGGAAGAGGCTTTGTCAGAAGAAAGGAACGATAGAGAGGAATGGGAAGAGGCTTTGTCAGAAGAAAGGAACGATAGAGAGGAATGGGAAGAGGCTTTGTCAGAAGAAAGGAACGATAGAGAGGAATGGGAAGAGGCTTTGTCAGAAGAAAGGAACGATAGAGAGGAATGGGAAGAGGCTTTGTCAGAAGAAAGGAACGATAGAGAGGAATGGGAAGAGGCTTTGTCAGAAGAAAGGAACGATAGAGAGGAATGGGAAGAGACATGAGCACAAGAAAGGAACGATAGTGAGGAATGGGAAGAGGTTTTGTCACAAGTAAGGAACGATAGAGATTAATAGTAAGAGAACCAGAAGAACGTAAGTGGTAAAAGAAGTCGATAGGTAAGAGAGTACTTACTGCGAGTAACAGCAGAAGAGAATGACAGAGAGGAGTGTTAAAAGTGATACCCGCTTCCTATCATTCAATTCTATCTTACCTCTCTTCTACAAGCCTCACTTTCAGGTCTCTATTTATCTGCAACATCGTCTGGCTTTTTTCTCTGTGATTCTTTCTTTCCTCCATACACTTTTACTACTCCTCAACCTCCCACTTCCCTCTTTAATGATTCCTCTCTATCTTTATTTTTCTTCTTCAACATTCTTTTACCATTCTCCCCTTTCCTTTCCCACGCTTCTTATCATTCCACGCTTTCCTTTCTTTCTTCTACTACCCTCACTTTATTACTCTTTATGCTTTCCTTTATTGTGCCACATCCTCTCCCCATCTCTCTCTTTTTTCATCTCTCATGCTCTTTAACCACTTCGCTTTATCTTTTTTTTTCTTTACCTAACTTCTCTTACTATTATTCTCTATATTTCCTTTCTTGTGCCACATCCAGTAACATTCCCTCTATCCTTCTTTTCTTCCGTATCTGTCTAAATTTCTTAGATGAGGTATTATGTACACTATTTACATTATTAGGACTATTGTCCACATCTTTGTCGCCATATTTACTACAATGTTTCGGCCTTTCAGTATCTGTCTATATGTCTGAGATGATGTATTATGTAAACTATTTACATTATTCGCACTATTGTCCTCATCTTTGTCGCCATATTTATTACAACGTTTCGGTCTTTCAGTATCTGTCTATATTTCTGAGATGAGGTATTATGTACACTATTTACATTATTCGGACTATTGACTTCATCTTTGTTGCCATATTTATTACAACATTTCGGCCTTTCAATATCTGTCTATATTTCTGAGATGAGGTATTATGCACACTATTTACATTATTCGGACTATTGTCCTCATCTTTGTCGCCATATTTATTACAACATTTCGGCCTTTCAGTATCTGTCTATATTTCTGAGATGAGGTATTATGTACACTATTTTCATTATTCGGACTATTGACCTCATCTTTGTTGCCATATTTATTACAACATTTCGGCCTTTCAATATCTGTCTATATTTCTGAGATGAGGTATTATGTACACTATTTACATTATTCGGACTATTGTCCTCATCTTTGTCGCCATATTTATTACAACGTTTCGGCCCTTCAATATCTGTCTATATTTCTGAGATGAGGTATTATGTACACTATTTACATTATTCGGACTATTGTCCTCATCTTTGTCACCATATTTATTACAGCGTTTCGGCCCTTCAGCATCTGTCTATATTTCTGAGATGAGGTATTATGCACACTATTTACATTATTCAGACTATTGTCCTCATCTTTTACGCCATATTTATTACAAGGTTTCGGCCCTTCAGTATCTGTCTATATTTCTGAGATGAGGTATTATGCACACTATTTATATTATTCAGACTATTGTCCTCATCTTTGTCGCCATATTTATTACAAGGTTTCGGCCCTTCAGTATCTGTCTATATTTCTGAGATGAGTTTTATGATGTATCATGTAAACTATTTACATTATTCGGACTATTGTCCTCATCTTTGTGGCCATATTTATCATAACGTTTTGGCCGTTGTACGCTCCGGCCTTATCCAAGTGGTTGGAACGTATAACTGAACCCTTTATTTCGCTCATTGGGTTAGACTGTTCTTGTTCTTGTTCCTCATGCCATGTTTGATGGATGCCAGTTATCAGTTAATTCCCCTGTCCACGTTCTACACCGCCTTAACCAGGTATTGAACTCACACTCTTTGGGTCCTGTCACTCGATCTAACTAACGCTTTTATCCACTGTGCAATGTGTCCTTAAGGAGGTATTTTGTTCTTCAATACTCATTTATCACTCCTCTATCATTTCTTCTCTTTTTCACACTCCTTTACCACTCGCCACTCTCTCTCTTTCTCTCTCTTGATACACTTTTACTATTACTCTATCCTTTCTCTCTTGTATCACATCCTCTTCAGATTCCTCTCTCTCGTTCTTTCTTTTTGTCGCTGCTCTCTCTCTCTCTCTCTCTCTCTCTATATATATATATATATATATATATATCTCCGTCTTATCATTCCTCTCTTTCTTTTCTTACTCATCACTCGTTTACCATTTTTCACTATACTTTGCCACATTTATTAGCATTGTCCTCTATCATTCCTTAATTCTGTTACTCTCTCATTACGTTATATTCTTTCCTTTCTTTTGCTTTTTACCACCCTTCTTTATCATTCTTTTCTTTTTCCGTAATCCTTTAACACACATCTCTATCCTTCTTCTTCTTCTTCTGCTATCCTTTCTTCATTTATTCTTTATCATTTATCATGTGCTAAACCGCTTCCCATTCCTCTGTACCCTTCTTTACTTCTTCCACACGTTTACCACTTCACCCTCTCTTTTTTTCTCCTACCCTCAGTTTATCATTATTTTTTTTTTATCTTTTTCTTTCTTACGCTTCGCATTCATCTCTTTTCTTTTCTCTTTTCCCACACGTTTACCAATTCACTTTCTCCTTTCTCTCCTCCCTCCGCTACTCTCAGTTTATTATTTTTTTATCTTTTACTCTCTCACTCTTCCCATTTCTCTCTATCCTTCTTTTCTTCTCCCACACTTTTTAACAACTCTTTCCTTCCTTCTACTACTCTCAGTTATTACGCTTTTCGCTATCCTTCGTTTCTTTGTGCAACCTACTCATACCCCTCCTCTATATCATTCATTTCTCCTGCTACTTATTTTATTATTATTACTCTCTTAACTCTCTTCTCCCTCTTTCGTTTCTTCTACTACGCCCTCTCTTTTTGTATTACTCGCGATCTTACCTTTTGTTGTACGACACCATGTTACCATTCCTTCTAAACTCTCCCACACTTCTCTCTTTGGTTTTTTTCCCGCGCCTTTTATTATTCATTCGTTATTGTCAATCGCTGTTTTCCTTGCCCCCGGCATTTTCCTCTTCCACGTTTTCTTACCAGCACCGTGTGATCATCACCCCGCCTCTTTCTGAAGCCTCTTGCTTATTTTCTGACACACTTTGACATTCCCTTTCTACTGCGCGTTTCTTGTGCTACATCGGTGTACCATTCCTGTCGACATTTCCAAGGATTCATTTGGAAGAAGTCCAAAAATATGAGCACCCACCAAGTGCTGTACTCACTATACAGTACCAATGAGCAACAAGACAATCTCATTAACCATTACCGCAAACTTGGGGATAGTGGGTTCGATTTTACCATCCTATTAGTTGTCTTTTACTTTCCCTTTTCTATACTCTTTCTCTCAGTCTCTCTAATACTTCCTGCTTTACCTTTATTCGCTTTTTGGAATTGTTTTTTTTCTTTCTGGTATGATCTCTTACTATACCTGTCTATAGCTTGATTTCTCTCTTTCTTCCATACCAACTTACAATTGTTGCCTGGTCTTCATTTCCTCTTTCTCTCCGCACTTCTCCTTCTCGTCTTCTCTTACTCTTACCATTGCTTTCTTCTCTCTAACTTTCTTCTTTTCCCACCTCTTCAGTCCCTTTCTTTCCATTTCTATCTGTTCTTTCACTTCTCTTTTTTCTTTTCTTTCTTCCCTTTTAATTCCTTTCCTTCTAATCCTGTTTATTATTTCTTTTTTTTTCTATTATCGCTTTCAGTCCCTCTCTTTCTATTGCTTTTTGTCTTTTCCTTTCTCTTTTTTCTGTATTCCCTTTGAGTCACTTTCTTTCCCTTCCTGTTTGTCCTTTCCTCTCTCTTTTCTATCTTCCATTTCAGTCCCTCTTTTTCCTTTGCTTTTTGTTTTTTACTCTTTTTTTCTATATTCTCTTTGAAACCATTTCTTTCTATTCCTGTTTATTTGTCCTTTGCTCTTTCTCTTTTTATCTTCTCTGTGATACCCTCTCTCCATTCCTCTTTGTATTGTACTCTCTCTCTTTTTTGTTTTCCATTTGAGTTTCTCTTTTTCCATTTCTTTTTCACCTTTCCCCTTTCTCTATCTTCTCTGCGATTCCCTCTCTTTCCATTCCTTTTTGTCCTTTCCTCTCTTTTTTCCATCTTCCCTTTTAGTCCCTCTATTTCCATTTCTGTTTTCCTTTTTGAGTCCCTCTATTCCCCATTTCCATTTCTTTTTCCTTTCTATCTCTTTTTCCATCTTCCCTTTTAGTCCCTCTATTTCCATTTCTGTTTCTCCTTTCCCTTTCTCTATCTTCTCTGCGATTCTCTCTATTTTCATTTCTATGCGTCCTTTCCACTTTTTCTTTTCTACCTTCCCATTGAATGTCTCTTTTTCCATTCCTGTTTATCATCTCTCTCTCTCTTTCTCTCTCTCTCTCTCTCTCTACTACAATATCCTTTTATTCCTTTCTATTCTTGTTTGGCTCTTTTTCTTGAATTATTCATTGTTTAATAAATCGACATTTTTACAAAGCATCCTCCCATTTTACCAGCGTTTTCCCTCCATCTTTCTTGCCTTCTTCAAGGGCTGAATCACGCATGCGTAAACATGTCTACCGTCATCTCAATCAGTAACCTACAGGAAGATCAACAATCTTCTTCATTTCCTGTGATATTTGCAATAACAGACAACATGCCCGGAGCAGTGCGAGAAGAGGAGAGACAGAGGGATCGTAGTGACGGCATATCTTGCTAGGAGGTGAAGGCTGCAAGTTATCAGAATGAAAATTACAGCAATCGTTTTATGGTCGTTCGCATTTTCCCCGTGTATAAAGCTCACTTTCTGGCCTCTTATAAACCGAACGTAATAAGTCCAAGATATTTCTCGTCAGTCGAATTTTTCTCATTTCCAAAGTGTGGCAATAATGATTCGCTTTCTTTCTGCGACATACTGCTGTATAAGTAATTTTTAATAAATAATATCGGGATTTTTTTCCTAAACAGGGCCATGGAAAAAATAAGAGAGACTCGTCCACCAAAAAATAAAGTAGATGGAATCTGGATCTGGATTTGGATTGGCTTGTATTCTTGTTTAATAATGTAGCAGAAGGTTCATACCAGAAGACACCAGATGGCTTGAATCGAATTTAATGCACTCGAAAAATAAGATTATTATTTAGGGAGGCACGGTGGAGTAATGATATGAATAGCGGCTCGAATTGAGGAATCGGAGAGCCGAGTTCGAATTCCAGTCGAATCCTTATATTCATATACGTTGTAATACCCTTGGGAAAGGCACTAATACACTTTTTCTCCTCCCAACATTATGGGCAAATAGCAGGACAGACTGTGTTCTATAGCCTTGGATGTCAACTTGTCTACCGCAGAAAGAAATGGCTGTTGATCATGTTTGCCGTAGTCTCTGAATATGGAATCCAGTGAAGTCCGTAATGTCTTCAATATCAGAGGTTGGCAGTGAAGATTCGGAGAAAGTAGCGGCTGTTAATTCTTTAAGTCTTTGATGTCAGGTTGGCAGTGAAGATATTTTTGGGAAAAAAAAAAATGGCTGCCTTTATACACGTCGGATTGAATATTTTGAGCTTTCTGATTGGTTAACCCTTCTCTTGGTGGACTATAAAATGAGTCAGCTCATTTTCGCTAGCTTACTAGTACTAAAAGGTACCCAACAATTCCAACAATGGCAACCTGCAGCGGAAAAAAATCGTCTGCATCGAAAATCATCGCTCTGGCGTATCTCGAATGTAAACCTAATGACGTCACATGTTCAGGTTCAACTGGTCAAAGATTCCGATCAAATTTATTTTTATGACATTTTTGTTTGTGTTTATATGTGCCAATTTTATAGAAAATCAACATGCAGTTACGAATGGCCAGAGATTAGAATGTTAGATTCTGAATTTAGATTCAGGTTCGAATCTCAAATAGCCCTTTTCTACCATAAGATAACATCGGTGGCCGAGGGGTTACAATGGCATGTCATTAGGTGTCTGAAAATCGTTCATATTTTAAAATCCTGCAAAATGAACAAAAATTTTCTATGAAATCGTTTCGATCGGACATTTTCAGGCTATTGACCTTCTTCAAACTGTTGATCTCGGCAGATTACTGTTTATCTCTCAGAAACTAACTAAGGTCATTAAGTTGAGTAATAGTATATTTGTAATCAAGTATCAATAAAAAAACAAAACGTCTGATGATAAATAAAAATGAGTAGACTTTATTACAAACAAACACACGGACCTTGTCATATATATATATATATATATATATATATATATATATATATATATATATGTATAACTGCAAAATTGTACAAATCGTGTAACAGCATAATTGTCCATCCCACAAAATGTTTAATATCTATAAAACCACTAAACTAATTGGGATTTATTTTCCCCAAGTTTTCAGATAAGATATTTAGCCATCTTGACACCATTTATCGTAAGAATCACTGAACGACCCTTTAGATTATTCAGCTAGAAAGAGAACAGGTGAAAATCATTTTATGTCAGCCCAACTATATCTTCCCAACTGAGCAATGGTAGAAGGAAAATGATCATTCATGACAACATTAACGGTACCAAACATTCATAATCTGGCTCCCATCTTCAAAGTCCTTTCAAGAACTAATGAAAAAACGATGAATAATTTTTAAAAAAGAGGGAACAGTACAGAGAAAAACTGGATCAGGAGGTCACAGCAGGATGAGGGGAAATCATTTCAACTCGATCCATAAGATTGACACGTGAGAGAAGAGTTTCCCCTCCGACAGTTCAAAAAGCAGTGAAAAAAAGACTTCAGAATGAAATCAAACGTTAAACATGTGAGGCATCTTTTTACTCCAGAACAGAAGGTTAGAAGGTTAGAGAGAGCGAAGATCATCTTAAATAAATTTGGAAATGATCTTGGAATATATATATATATATATATATATATATATATATATATATATAGTGTTTCCCGTGTATGTATTGAAAATAAGGACAGACACATACGTAGGGGAAAATACTGGTATAATCGAAGAAGTATTTACAACAGAGAGATTAGTAGTCAAACGAACGCAGGTTAGTCAGGAACAATCAGAAAGAGTATAAAGTCCAACTATATCTTCCGGTAGAGAGACGGAAGTGTGATGGTCACCTGATCTCCCAGAACTCTATAGAACTGTCCTATTAGTAGTAGAGAGATCAGTCCATTCTGATGAGAAGGTGGGTGCGCCCCAACAATTATTTACATTGTTCAAACTTGTCCTCATCTTTATTGGTATATTAACGACATTTTGGCCGTTGTACGCCCCGGCCTTCTTCAGGTGACATATGTTGAAATTTTGAAGGCATGGCACGTTGAATTGTAACAATCTAACACCGTGTACTAAATAAAGGATTCGTTTCAAAATTCAAGGTATATCACCAATAAAGATTAGGAATATATATATATATATATATATATATATATATATATATATATGTGTGTGTGTGTGTGTGTGTGTGTGTGTTATTGGACTGGAGGGTCGATCACAGCACAGGTTGACGCAAGCCTTGTGAGTGAAATTGGGTAGACAGAACCCTTGGGAGCCGTCGACGATAGCTGTGCTAGCACGAAGTCACAAGTTATCGTGGCCGAGAGCGTGAGCGTGCTGGCATTGTTCAAATTGTTGATCACGCAAGATAACACGCTCTCTCCCCAAAACTGTAACTAAGGTCTGCTCAGTATATTTTCAATATAAGCCACAGTTGGGCTATGTTCACGTTGAAAAAAAACACAAATGCGCCTGAGAAAGCGTGTGCAATAGGGATTGGCTAGAATCCTCGAATAGGAATGCCCAGCTATTTATATATATATATATATATATATATATATATATATATATATATCCAAATCAAATGTGTTGGTACAACCGACGGAAAGCCTCACAAAAGGTGTCCAAAAATAAAAATCCAAAACAAAGAAAAGAGAAAATGTTACTTAGAAACACCAACATCACAAACTATGCAAGAACGGTAAATAAATAAGCAAAAAATAGACGAAATGGTAAACATCTACCTAAATATTAACCTAGAGTTCTCTATGTTTAGTTTATCATGACAGAGCCAAAACACTTCATATATCAACGTCCATTTCACTTTTGTGTTTCATACTTGTACGTCATGGTTGATATTAAGGAATTCGATTTCGACTTACCGAATATTTATATGGTCTCTTCGGAGGAAGAGACCATATAAATATTAAAGAGCGCATCGACATAATAAAAGTTAAAAAAACAAAAAAAAACGAGGATTGCACAAGACAGATTAAGACAGGTTATAGAAGGTCTAAATAAAAAGAAAATGATTTTATGAGAGAAGAAATATTAGGATAATATAGAGCAAAAATAATCCTACAACAAGGTTCCTAAAATCGGATGGCAAACAGCTTTACAGATAATTTCAAAGGACAAAACGAATTACCGACCCGTTGACATGAATATAGCTGTAAAAAAGGACGTCTAAACAGAGAAACCGAATCGATATTTATAGTATCTTATCAAAGATAGGTCACAGAATACAACTTAATATGATGCTGAGCAGGTAAAAAAATTGTAGCATATATCAATACATTAAAAGAGTAAACAAAATACGAAGATGTGTGCAAAGAAATGACTGATTTAAAGTTATGGAGCTGAAATTCCTACAGGAAGGGCATCTGAAGAAAGATCTTTAAAGAATGGATTTTCTGTGTATTCTCAACAATCTTATTCAAAAGTAGAAAGGGGTTTGAGCCAAGGACGTGACTTTTCAACGGCCTTATTCAAAATTAGAAAGAGGTGTAAGACAAGGACATGACATTTCAACGGCTTTATTCAAAATTAGAAATGTGTGTATGACAAGGACGTGACACTTAACGGTTTTATTCAAAATTAGAAATGGTGTAAGAGAAAGGCGTGACTTCTCAATGGCCTTTTTCAAAATTAGAAAAGGGTGTAAGTCAAGGACGTGACATTTCAATGGACTTAATCAAAATCAGAAAGAAGTGTAAGACGAGGACGTGACTTCTCAGAGTCCTTATTCCACATATACAGTGAGTCGATTCTTAGATGACGAGAAGTCCTGCCAGCATTTTTTATTGGTGGCCATAATCTTAAAAATATATGGAGATGAAACAGTTTTGATAGCAATCACAGAAATAAAACCACGAATAGTCCGACAGAAGGTAATGAAGGAAAATGTGTTAAAAGGATTAAACGTCAATTGCAAGTAGAGAGAATGTATTGTTGTTAGTACGAATTGTAATTGGAGATACCAAAATCAAACAAGTACTGAAATTTAAATATCTGGGAAGTGTATTAACAGAAGACGGAATGTGTGACAATGAAATCCGAAGGCGCGTTGGGATTGTGAAAGATGCCTTTCGAAATCTAAGCACAGTACTAAGAAATAGAAATAGAACAAAACAAATCGCTAGAAACTAGGAAAAGAGTACTAAATTCTTACGCGATATCAGCCGTCCTCTATGGCAGTAAGTGCTGGATGCTCTCCCCAAAGATGAAGTAGAGAACTGGTGCAAAAGAAATGTGGTCCTACAGAAGGATGATAAGGATGCCATAAACTGAACACCGACGAAATTTTAAAGGAAATGGAAGCAAAAAAGAAACTTATTTTTAATATCAGAAAGAGATAGTTGAGTTTGTTTTTTTTCAGGCCACATAATGAAAAAAGAGGGCTTGGAAAATCTAATACTCACGGGACAGATTGAGGGCAAGAGGGACAGAGGAAAACAACGCATAACATACTTAGTGATCTTTAGTAAATGGATGGCGGAACAGGTTTAGGAGAAATAACAGAAAAAAACATGTTTATTAAGAGCTACAAGGAATAGAAAGTTGTGGAGAGCCGTGATCCCCTGATAGAACATGGTACATAAAGAACAATATTTTAAGTGTTTATTAAGACAAGACAATTTCAATGAAAACGAGATTTATCTTATAGGAATATTTTAAGGATAGCTGACATGGTGCAAGGCCGAATGTACGGAGCACCCATTAGGATTGAACTCACTGGTCATCGGCGGCGACTAGTTAGAATTATTTAATATTAACCTGAGAACATGGTTTAATATCTATATGGGGTGAAAATATCCCTGTCATTCGATAAATTTTAATTTAAAGAAGCATCTTAACCTCAGCTGTTTGTGATCGCTAAATACTACTCTTCATAGCCTTCATTTTGTCAGATCGAATCCTTCGTCGGGACAGCATCATAATAGACTTATAGATCATCTCTTAGGCTAGAGTCAATCAAAAACATAAAATGACATCGGAATTCTAAATTCAGGTCTCGCTCATCACCAAAAATCAAATGTTCACCTGTTTATACTAACGAGCCTGCCACACACCTCCTCCTACCTCTCAATTAGATAATGAACCAGAAAGCTTTTTTTTCTGTTCGTAGATGTTCTTAAAAATGTTCTTAGTCTTGCTGGTAAGGTTCAGTTATTATCAATAAAATATAGTCGATAACAGACAAAGTGAAATGGGTGGCGAGCGCTGAATTTCAATATTTTACGCTTGAAGTCGTAGTTTTGTTTTAACTCGAAATCACATCATCGTCAGCCAGAGAATTCTCGGATTCTCCTGACTCGTTCCTTCCAAACAGCTCTGTCAGACATCGCTGTTGGCAGGTCTTCCTAATGGTATCCAGAGTCATCTACAAGTTGGTCAATGTTGGTGTGATGAGGTCTTCCAACCGATCTTTTGCCGCGCAATGGGTTCCATAAGAAGCTGTCACTCACAAGTTCTGACTTACTTCTCCATGACTGACCCGCAAACCGAAACATTCTCTCTATCAGCTAAACTGAGATAGCAGGAAAGTGTCCATACTGATCTTTCTTTGTTGGGTCTTTCTTCCAGCTGATGTCCAATGCAACTAGTAACAACCTTGTGTATATTTCGTCGAGTGATAATTCATGTTGTTTCGTCAGGGTCTATGGTGTTGAGCCGTAGAGTAGGATAGGTTCTACCGTGGCCTTAAATAAGTCCCACTTAAGATTGTCAGAGCGGGAGGATTTTAAGCTCGTGCTTAGACCATCAAGGACACCCCAGGCAATTCCTTTGCGGGTTTTGATGTCGCTCTTCGTTGACTGGATGTCGTTGCCATGGTAAACAATCTCCTGGACTTTGTTGTAGCTGATAAATTTTGTTTTGCCAGCATTAATGTGGAGACCAATCCCGCTGGCCGCTTCTTCGATGATATGGAGAAGTTTGGTAGCCTAATCAATCGTGTCTGACAACAAGACAACGTCATTTGCGGAGTCTACGTTTGTTATTATTTTTGCTGGGTGACGTGAAATAAGCCCCCGTAGGTTCATTACTGGAACCTAAAACTCTCAAGAATGGAGATACAATCTTTCAAGAATAAAATAAAAATAGTGATTTAAACAAGTTAGGTTTTTCCAAGCATTACAGAAGGTGACCATATCTTCTATTTTCACACATAGAATGTACAATATCTCTAACGGAATATCTAAATACTTCTATTATCATGACGCTGTCCAAGAAGCCATGTGCTAATGAATGTGAGCTCCATCGGACAATCAGCCTATTTTTTTTAAGCGTTTCACCCCAAGCAAGGCGGGAAGCCACTAGCACGAAAGGGGTTACAGAGAGTTGGAGCGAGAACAAAGAGGAGTGATAGAGGAAAAGATGAAGAAAAGGATAGGGGATAGATCAAGGCATCTGGAGACGTCGATTGACATTACATTTGAATAGTTGGAGATTATAACTATCAGGGAAACAGGAAATGGAGAGGGAGTTCCACAGGCGAGAGGTGCGAGACATGAAGCTATTGGAGTAGAAGAGACGGCTACATTTAACAGCATCGACAGTGAAAGGGTGTGAGCGGGATGTCAGCCTAGTAGAACGCTTAAATATATGAAATCTGGGAACCAGCGAAAGCAGTTCATCGGAGCAGTTACCATGAAAGTATTTGTAAAAAGGACAGAGGGAGGCGACGGCACGTCTGTGAGAGAGCGACTGCAGACGAGATGCCAGATCAGGGCCAATTACATTGCATATTCGTCTCTGAATCTTATCAAGATCCTTGAGACAAACAGAAGGAGCTCCAAACCATATATGGCAGCAATACTCTATGCAAGGGCGAATGGTTGATTTGTAGATTTGAAGGATCGACTCCGACGTGAAACATCTCCAGGCGTAGCGTAGGGATCCAACTTTCCTTGCTGTGGACGAAGCTATTGACTCAATGTATCTGTGGTGATTAATAGAGAGCGGTTTTGTTTTTGAGGCGTTAAAGTTAACCAGCCAATTCCTGTCCCAGTTCACAACCGATTTTTTTTTTTGTGGCAGGAGTAAATTGTAGTGTCGTCCGCGTAAATGCCTACTTGGGAATATATGACGCCAGGAAGATCGTTGATGAAAATAAGGAACAATGTAGGGCTTAGGATGGAACCTTGGGGAATACCAGCGTTTGTATGAGCCACACATCAAACCTTATGATCCGAATTCTGATAAATTGAGCGCATAGCAGAATTAAACCGGAAACAGAACAAGGACAGTGGGTTGGTTTATTTTTTTTACGTCATATCAAGCTCAGTGTGTTATAATGCCGAAACGATTTTTAAGTTTGGTTCGTATCAATTGAATATGTATTCTTGTGAGTAATTTGTTTGTAGATCAGGTTTCATGGACGTATTTTCAGTAAATAAGGATTTTGTCAAAAGTCAAATGTATTGCTGCTATTTTGACTATAAATAACTATCTTTATACTTTCACAGTGTTTTGACCCAGTTTGGAGTCAACTATTTGTTCATAGGTTGGACCCTAACGGGTGCTACCACCGCGTATCAAAGTAGACCTGGAAACAAGAACAATTAAGAAGTGTTCCACGATCCTTCGATCCGAGAACTTGCTGCCTGATTTGAACAGTAGAGTTTCGTTAAGGACACAGAAACAAGGAATGCGATATTTATGCAAATTATGCTATTAAAAAGAGCAATATAAATGCAAAAGGAAGCATACCTATTAATTACACGATTTACACACAGACTATTGTCTTAATCATTGTTGTTGGTATCACAACGTTTCGGCCGATGTGCCCTCCGGCCTTCAGGTGTAAATTCATCGGGGCAACCTACAGGGTAAACCAAAATAAACTCTTTATTTAATCTACGTGGGATACGGGACAATAGTTTTGTTTCGGGAATTTGGTGACATATAATTGCGAGTTCAGTTCCTGGGCTGGGCAGTGTGTACTTGAGCTCAGTGGAAACAGCGCGAACAATAACTGGATAATATTAAAAAAACAAGACCTAGGCATGGTCAGTGGAATGAAAATAGTCTACGCCTGCAGATTAAATAAAGGCCCATTTCAGAATTACCTGTAGTTTACACAGATCGATATACAAATGATGAAGCCCAGAGAGTACTACAGCCGAAATGTTGAGATAACAACAACAAAGATAAGGATGATAGTTTTCATGTAAATAGTGTAAATAATGATAAAACTTCGGCCCAGAAGTTCAAAATGAAATATTCCTATGTTTAACGAATATTGTAAAAACCTTTGATTAATTACGTTGTAGGAATCCTTCTTTTCGGGTTTTCGTTGAATATTCGAGAAATCTTATGAAAGAAAAATATAGGCACTTCGGCAGAGTTCGAATGTGCATGCCTCTAGTGGGAAACCGTTAGATCCGACGTGTTTTGAAACGACTCGGCCACGAAATCGAATAGTATCTTTAAACACGGATCTCTCTGTGACTCTTGAAATGGACATATCTGCTCAGTTTCATATCCTAATATAAACAAAGCAATTTCTAAAGATCTTTTATTTATTAATTCCGACAGATTGTAATTACTTAAACGATATTCTTATTGGATACTCGTACTTGAGTTCCCCTAGGGGACGCAGGTCCGAATCCTGATGAAGAGCACATTTTCATGTAAAGATTGGCTATTGTAGGAATCCTTCTACTCGGGTTTTTGTTAAATGTTAAAATTCGGAATGTCGGGATTCGATACAATAATATAAAATATTGTTGTGGGTCTGATCGTAATTCGACCGTTTAGAATAATCCCACGATTTTCATTGAAAGAATAAAATCCAGTAGAAAAAGACAACATAGTTTCGACAAATAAACATTAAGTTAATATAACGACAAGAATCTAAGCAGATGGTTTTAGATTAGAAAGTAATGTCTTTTTTGCTTAGGTTAATAAAATTCTGGAATAGAATATAAATTCTATTTGTGTAAGTATGTGAGAAACAATGAAATGTTGTTATATGTGTGTTTGTGTGAAAGAGTCAGCACGTTTGTACGTGGTAGGAAAGAGCATACCAGAGATAGTTAGAATTTGGTTCTTACTGTGAACTGTGGTGCCGTAGTCTTGAAGCAATTTTATTTATTAATCCGACAGATTGTTATTACTTGATCGATATTCTTATTGGATACTCATATTTGACCCCCCCACCTTCTAGGGGACGTATGTTTGAATCCTGATAAAGAGCACATTTTCATGTAAAGATTGGCTATTGTAGAAATTCTTCTACCCGGGTTTTTGTTAAATGTCAAAATTCGGAATATCGGGATTCGATATAATAATATAAAATATCGTTGAGGAACTGATAATATTTCGACCGTTTAGAATAATCCTATGATTTTCATTGAAAGAATAAAATCCAGTAGAAAAAAGAGAACATAATAATCACAAATAAACATTAATCTCATATAAAGACAAAATACTAGAAATTGTTTGTAGATTTGAATGAGTAATGTCATTTTTGTTTTTGTTAATAAACTTCTGGAATAGAATATAAATTCTATTTGTGTATGTGAGAAACAATGAAATGTTGTTATATGTGTGTTTGTGTGAAAGAGTCAGCACGTTTGTACGTGGTAGGAAAGAGCATACCAGAGATAGTTAGAATTTGGTTCTTACTGTGAACTGTGGTGCCGTAGTCTTGAAGCAATTTTATTTATTAATCCGACAGATTGTTATTACTTGATCGATATTCTTATTGGATACTCATATTTGACCCCCCCACCTTCTAGGGGACGTATGTTTGAATCCTGATAAAGAGCACATTTTCATGTAAAGATTGGCTATTGTAGAAATTCTTCTACCCGGGTTTTTGTTAAATGTCAAAATTCGGAATATCGGGATTCGATATAATAATATAAAATATCGTTGAGGAACTGATAATATTTCGACCGTTTAGAATAATCCTATGATTTTCATTGAAAGAATAAAATCCAGTAGAAAAAGAGAACATAATAATCACAAATAAACATTAATCTCATATAAAGACAAAATACTAGAAATTGGTTGTAGATTTGAATGAGTAATGTCATTTTGTTTTGGTTAATAAACTTCTGGAATAGAATATAAATTCTATTTGTGTATGTGAGAAACAATGAAATGTTGTTATATGTGTGTTTGTGTGAAAGAGTCAGCACGTTTGTACGTGGTAGGAAAGAGCATACCAGAGATAGTTAGAATTTGGTTCTTACTGTGAACTGTGGTGCCGTAGTCTTGAAGCAATTTTATTTATTAATCCGACAGATTGTTATTACTTGAACGATATTCTTATTGGATACTCATATTTGACCCCCCCACCTTCTAGGGGACGTATGTTTGAATCCTGATAAAGAGCACATTTTCATGTAAAGATTGGCTATTGTAGAAATTCTTCTACCCGGGTTTTTGTTAAATGTCAAAATTCGGAATATCGGGATTCGATATAATAATATAAAATATCGTTGAGGAACTGATAATATTTCGACCGTTTAGAATAATCCTATGATTTTCATTGAAAGAATAAAATCCAGTAGAAAAAGAGAACATAATAATCACAAATAAACATTAATCTCATATAAAGACAAAATACTAGAAATTGGTTGTAGATTTGAATGAGTAATGTCATTTTGTTTTGGTTAATAAACTTCTGGAATAGAATATAAATTCTATTTGTGTATGTGAGAAACAATGAAATGTTGTTATATGTGTAGTTTGTGTGAAAGAGTCAGCATGGTTGTGCGTTGTTATTAGTGAAGGGAATACTAATGACAGTTAGAATATGGTTCTTACTGTGAACTGTGGTGCCGTAGTCTTGAAGCGGGTCTCTTTGTAGTTTGTCAGTGGGTTTTATGTTTCTTAATACACCACAGTATTTTATAGAATCCAAACATTCCAAGCTCTTATTGTTCAACTTTCTTCCAACACAATTTTTTAATGTTTAAAAGCAACTTCAATAACTGCAAATAAATGTATTTTTAAAAATATCCCTACTTTCACAAACACTTCATGAAACTAAATGTAAACAGTAAACGCAAAAATGTTGATCCAACGGGTCACAGATGGTGTAGGAATAATTTAAATATCTAGGAATTGTTTTGACAGAGAATCGAAAATGCGACACCGAAATCCGAAAGCGAATTAATATAGCGAAAGATGCCTTCCAAAAGCTAAGCAGGGTATTAAGATACAGGAAAACCTTCATTAGAAACAAAGAAAAGAGTACTGAACTATGTGGCAGTGAATGCTAGACAATTTCCTCCCAGATGAAGAAGAAACGCCAGACAACAGAAGTGTGTTTCTAGAGAAGGATGCTGAGAATATGAGCAACGACCAAGTTTTAGAGACAATGGGAATAAAAAGGACACTGATGCTTAACATCAGAAAAAAAACAGTTGAAATTTCTAAGGCCCATAGTGAGGAAAGACGACTCGGAAAATTTTTTGTACTCACGGGACAGGCAAGATAGATAAACGCAAAAACAACCTACCCGACGAGATTGAGTGAATGAATGGCGGAGCAGGGTTTTGGAGACATAGCAAAAAGACAAAATTTATTAAGAGCATAGAAAGTTGTGGAGAGCCATGTATCCAACATCCTGAAAGAACACGGCACATAACATTATAATCATATGTTCCTGTATAAAGCTGTGACCATCTTAAATGTTTAGACCAGAACCAACCATTTCTCTATAAGCAGAATTAAACAGTAACTATTTGTACCTTATTGGACATTTGATTTTTTTACGGTTTATCAACCATTTGCAGGTTAATTAAACGCCAGAAAGTAGTTTTGATTGTAAGAATATTTTGGGGATAATAATGATTTACTGATACATTCTACTATTTAATCCTTAACTGGGGTAGAAGCGGTAGTTGCTACTTTTAACAAGGTTATTTGTGCGTAATTTTATATAACGAACCCGACTGAAATTGGGACCCTGCTTTCCTATTTCTCATTTCTCATCAATTACACCACATGCACACCCAACCTTACAGCAACTGGTATTCCCAAGCGGGACTCATACTTCGAGATCCTCATCCAGTCAACAACGTTGAAGATCAACACTTTAGACTTTCCCGTCGTGAAGACATACCGACCGCTATCCGACGCTTCCGTTTAATTATTACTTCATTTGTCCATCTATAAGTTGGGGGCTTACGGTGACATCACAACATTTATTAAGACCTACAAAGGACAAGAAAAGATACGGCAGATAGAAGAAAAAGAATGACATATAAGATTTTCTTATATGACATTTTCTATGTAACTTTTATCTCCATAATTCTACTTGTGCAATTCTCGTGCTGGCGAGAGAAAAATTATTCGCGAGATTAGAAAAATCCATCTATGCTTACCCATAAAATCGACCCCATGTTAATCTTTTTTTTTAAATTGCAACAAGGGAAAGGAAGAAGTTCTTGATCAGCATCCTGTACAATTAAAACCCATTGTGCTTATTACCGATTCTCACGGATATTTCAAAATATAATCTTCAGAAATAATGGCAAGAGAGAATGCTAGCTCTAAATGGGTCCATAGATGTTAAAACAAACGGATGCCAAATATGAGTCTGGTCAGTACGTAGATAAGTAACCGCTTGGGAATAGCAAGTGTTGAATGCTTTGATGTGCGGATGGTGTAGTAGATAATGGCTCTGAATTGTTAATCGGAGAGGCGAGTTCAAATCCCCATTATGTTCGTTATATTTACAAATATCGATATAAACTAATTAGCATTTTGTAAAAAAAAACTACGAGTGATGAGAGTATGCCACATTTTCCGATTGCATTCCACGGAAATAAATAGTATAGTTTGAGACATATATATATATATATATATATATATATATATATATATATATATATATATATATATAGAGAGAGAGAGAGAGAGAGAGAGAGATAGTTTTTTTATACAATTTCTCATGCTCAATTAGATCTCATTTAAATATTCATGGAGACCTACCGGACACTGCTCGTAACATACTTGTTGGCAACACAAAAATAATAGCATTATCTACATGATAAAAATGGCTAAAAATAATGGAAGCCTTATTAATAAAAAAAAAAACTATTTCTTATTTAACAGTTAAAATATTTATTCCTTGAAAATGGCTAAATGTATATCTGAAAGCGCTCGGATAAAAAGAAGATCCGGTCAGTTTTATATAATTTATCATCAGAAAAAATATTATTAGATCGCATGAGAAATTGTATAAAAAACTAAATAAAAGCACCTTTTCTGTCGTATTCAATGAAATGTGCATGAAAGAAAAATTGATGCCGAAATACACAAATTTTATATTTATATATATCTATATCTATCTATCTATCTATCTATCTATCTATCTATATATATATATATATATATATATATGTGTGTGTGTGTGTGTGTGCGTGTGTGTGTGTGTGTTGTTCCAAAAACTTGGACCGATTTTAAATGTGAATTAAGATCAAGCGTCTAAGGATTTTTTTGTGTTTCTTTCAGATTTGACGAACATTTGGACGATATTATTTTTCACACATAATTGCTATGACTAAAATAACCTGATCCAGTAAAGGAATAAATACATTTACACCAATAACACTGATTTATTTACTGCTAACTTTGATCCTTCTTAATGAAACACCCTTTTATATATATATATATATATATATATATATATATATATATATATATATATATATATATATATATATAAAGACGTTTGAGTGCCTAGAATGTATATATAGATTTCAAAACGCAACAAAGCATTCTTCCTGAGGATTCTTTTCAACCAACACCTCGGCTGAAGGATACGTTGTTAAATATTAACTGACAATAAAATAACAATTCTGAATACAAGAAAATATACAGGAGGAAACTTATAAAGTGTCTCAAATGTATTACGAAAAAGGACTGGAAGTATGAAAGTAAGTTTAAATATGAAAAATCTTATTTACTTTCTTGTATATGCTGTAAAGAATTAGTGCTCAACATGGCGAACTTCAGTGTTTCTATAAGATCCTTCTTGTAACACACTTCCCAGCATTTGTGATGTTATTCTTTCTCTAATACGATTTCTAAGCTGTTAACGGACGATCGCAGAAATTAAGCAACGTCGAGTCTTGACAGTACCAAGATGGGTGACCATTTGGAAATACCAGGGTGCTGTTGGAATTTTTCGTTTTTTTCTCTTCTGTATCATATCGTTGGCCCTCGTCCTTGTCTAACCTAAGGCCAAATCACGTTAAAACACCGTTTTCAGTAAGAATCCCGAAGTTAAGCAATGTTGAGCCTGTTCAGTACCTCGATGGGTGACCGCTTGGGAATAGCAAGGTGCTGTTGGCTTGAATATGCACGTGGTGTAATGGATAATGGCTCGGAATTATTAATCGGAGAGCTGAGTTGTAATTAAAGTTGGGTTTGTTATATTCACTTACGAACAAATACCCAGGCAATGAGTATCAATATATTGTATTAATAAACAATTATTATCTCAGAAAAATATTCTTACATTCTAAATATAATTTCTGGTTTTATATAAACTGCAAAGATTCGATCAGGAGTAGAAAAAATTAATCAATCAATCAATTAGCAAGCGATCACACATTTAGATACTGACCAGTTACGACGTTGCTCATACGCGAACGGTGTTTCAACATAATATTGGCCTAAGTCTACATTATGGTAATATAGCAATATTAAATCTTTTCATTTTGCATTGCCACTAAATGTGTTTATTTAAATATATCTATCCATTTCTTTATCGTTTATATGACAAGGAAAGCACTTATGAAACGTAAAACCCTGTAGATAGCAACACTGAATAAAAAGCTCTGAATTTTATAAAAATGAAAAATTAAATAATTGAAAAGAATGACCTAAAACCAGCCTGATAAAGGAGTCAAGTTTTGTATTGGCATCGACAGAAATGAATTAAAGATCTCATGACCATTCCTATTATATTGCCGGGCGCAGAAGAGACAGTATTAAAATCACTCTTCTTTCGCTGTGTAAATTAAATTTACCAATCTCTAAAAGAAGCCATTCTAATTCTTCCAGGATAATAACGCAGCGATGTCTACAGAACATGTCTGTTTTGTTCGGGAAAGAATAGGAACGGTTTCTTTGCAGTTCGTCGAAAACGAACGAAGTGGTATTGCTCAAGAAGACATGAATTCCAATGAAACTAAGAGGACCAGTTGTCTTTTCACTTCGATCAAAGTGCAGTATGCACAAATAAATATACAGGAAACACAGTAAAAAAAAAGGAAAAAAAGGGTACCCAGTAAAAAAAAAAACAGGGTACCCAGTAAAAAATACAGGGCACCCAGTAAAAAATACAGGTTACCCAGTAAAAAAAAACAGGGTACTCAGTAAAAAAAAAAGCGGTAAATTTATGATCGCTGTTTTATCTTTCAGGAATAATTGAACTAGAGTAGTAAAAAACATACAGGGTACCCAGTAAAACAATACAGGGTACCCAGTAAAAAAATACAGGGTATCCAGTAAAAAATACAGGGTAACCAGTAAAAAAAAAGCCTCATCTTCGTCGTCATATTTATTACAACGTTTCGGCCGTTGTACGCTCCGGCCTTCTTCAGGTGGTTGGAATGTCGAACTGAACACTTTGTTTCGCTCATTTCAACGACCTGAAGAAGGCCGGAGCGTACAACAGCCGAAACGTTGTAAAAAATGTGGCGACGAAGATGAGGACAATAGTCCGAATAATGTAAATAATGTACATAATACCTCATCTCAGAAATATAGACAGATATTGAAAGGCCGAAACGTTGTAATAAATATGGCGAAAAAGATGTGGAAAATAGTCGGAATAATGTAAATAGTGTGCATAATACCTCATCTCAGAAATATAGACAGATACTGAAAGCCCGAAACGTTGTAATAAATATGGCGACAAAGATGAGGACAATAGTCCGAATAATGTAAATACTGTACATAAAACCTCATCTCAGAAATATAGAGTGATACTGAAAGCCCGAAACGTTGTAATAAATATGGCAACAAAGATGAGGACAATAGTCAGAGTAATGTAAATAATGTACATAATACCTCATCTCAGAAATATACACAGATATTGAAAGGCCGAAACGTTGTAATAAATATGGCGACAAAGATGAGGAAAATAGTCCGAATAATGTACATAATACCTCATCTCAGAAATATAGACAGATATCATTAGAGCACTTCGTCATGCTGTAGTGGTTAGCAAGCTTGCCTTGGTAGATCAATTGGAATTGAATTTTGGGTTCGATCCTTACTGGATTTTCCGTAATTACGGTCTTGAGTCATGACTAAGCTATTATAATTAAATCACTATTCTGGGCACTTCTCCGTAGTGTAATGGTTAGTAAGCTTCACTTTAAATAAATTAGTAGTAGTAGTGGAAGTATGGTGGAGAAGAAGTAACCACATTGAATTCGATCAAGTCCTGAAGATCCTAACAGCGGAATAGGCAAAGATATACACCAACTCAATGACCAAACCTGTGGATGAGGGCAGCGCTAGTTCATCTTAGCATAACCAAGATGGACCTTGACTGGCCAAGCATCCGACAGCCAGATGCAACCAGGTTTGCCAGATGTCGCTCTGTCTCAATTCCCTTTGGGCTGCGAGGGAAGCCCTTCTGGCTAAGTGTTTGGGCTTCTTTGTCTACCAAAATCAAATTCACGGGAATGTCCTCGTCAAAGCCTTCCCCGTCACCACCACCAGGGGAGAGACCGCGAATAGGGAGAGTGGATGATGATCTTGATTCCCGGATGCGAGCATACGACGACTACGACGATGAATGAGTTCGATCCTAATGGATGTTCAATACTTTCGACCTGACGTCACATATATGCTACGCTTAGAGAATCCCTATAAGAGAAGCTTACCTTCAGTGACTACCGCCTACAGCAGCACTTCTCTCATTACACTAAATTGTGAGGGTTGGTGGGTGTTGATGCCAGTGTAACAGTTATTGGGCAATTTTTGTCATTAGCCCCTCCACAAAGCCGGAAGTATTATGCACCCAGTGAAAATCAAACTCACTTCTGTGTTGTAATTGTTCTTGCGAGATAAACTAACCATTACACTACTTCGTGGTGCACATATGTACTCGTTTGGGTACCCTGATTTTGGGTAATCTAATTTGGGTAACTTAATTTTGGGTACCCTAATTTAAACTGAAAATGCATCAAGTCTCAACTCTGCTGAGGTATAGGCAGAATTTTCACCTCTTCACTTAGTTATGAGGGAAGTTTGTTCGTTGGTGGTCTGGGGTAAAAATTCCTCGTAGACCCCGCATACATGGGGTCGGGTTTGTCTACCTCCCTAGACGATATTCTACCTTTTGGCATAGCCTCGTCTGGGTTTTTCTCTGTCTGAAGGCAGAGAGTTCGAAAATTGTGCTGCGTTTGGGTACCATAATTTGATTACCCTAATTTGGGGTACCCTAACTTAAACTGAGAACGCATCAAATCTTAACTCTGCGGAGTAATAGGCAGAATTTTGACCTCTTCACTAAGTTATGAGAGAAGTTTGTTCGTTGGTTTTTCCAACGGCGGCAACATCTCCCTTATTGTACCGAAAAAAAAAGATTTGGTTGATATCGACGCTAATGTGACATAAATTCCTGGGATTGGAAAAGTTATGACTTTGTAGTATATATATATATATGCGTAAAGTCGATCATAATCTTCATCCTTCAACTTTCCTGTGTTTGGTCAGAATTACCAATCCCTTTCCACGCTGATTGGGACTGCATTGCCGTCCTCAGATCTCCAATGTCCAACTATGAGCTATGGTTTCTGGGAAAGTCAACTTTCAGAAGGATGCCATAGAAGTAAAGATGAGACGACTTCCCTGTCCGCTCGACGGCAGTGGCCGGCAAAGTGCAATCGCTTTTGTTTGAGCTTAAGAGAGTTCAGTATTTATCAAACCTCCCAACAAGGCAGGATCCGGCACAAGGCCAGTTTTTACGTGGGGCGATTCCGAGCCCGTGATCTGGGGTAAAAAAATTCCCCGTAGACCCTGCATACTCTGGATCGGCTTTGTCTACCTCCCCAGACAGACTCTGCCCTTTGGCATTATCTCGTGAGGGATTATCTCTGCCTTAGGGCAGAGAGTTCGAAAATTGTGCAGCGAACTGCTTGGATGATGTTCCGGATTTTTCTAATTAGATTTGTTTATTTTCCATTCAGTCGTCTTTTAAGACGAACAGATAATGTGCAACTTTTTCTGATCCATACAGTAAGTTTGTATAAATGAGCAATACATATTAAAATAACCACGTGTCATATCGTGATCAAAATATAGTATATTGATTGATTGATAAGTTTTCTACGGCGTTGAAAGATATCTGAAGACAAAAAATGTTTGTTTCTTTTATTTTATTTTATTTTTTTAGGTAATAATGATTTAGTGATAAAAAAAAAAAAAACTTACTAATTTACCTTAGCTGGGGGGGGGAACAGTGGATTCATACCTTTCCCAAGGGTATTTGCGCGTAAGTGAAAATAGCGAACCCAACTAGAATTTGAACTCGGCTCTCCGCTTAACAATTTCGAGTGATTATTCGTTACACCTCCCGCACACAAAACTTTACAGTACGTGGTATACCCAAGCGGTCATCCACCTAGGGGCTGACCACGTTCGAAGTACGGGATCCGGTGTTCCCACGTGATATTCAAGTTGATACAGTGATTTTCCAAGCATAGTTTAGATGCGGCACGAGGCCTAAAGTAGGTGGGCACCCAGTGAGGATCGAAATCAATACTCAGTCGTAATTGTTTGGGTGAGTCTCACTTGCTAGTCATTACTCCACCTCGAGGCGTCCTTTTCCAAGCGTAGCTTAGATATGGCACAAGGCCGAAAGTATGAGGCACCCAGTGAGGATCGAACTCACTACTCAGTCGTAATTGTTCTAGCGAGACAAGCTTGCTAACCATTACACCACCTTGAGGTGCCCAATAGTGATTTTCCAAGAGTAGCTTAGATGTGGCACAAGGCCGAATGTAGGGGGCACCCAGTGAGGATCGAAATCAATACTCAGTCGCAATTGTTCTAGCGAGTCAAACTTGCTAATCATTACTCCACCTCGAGGCGCCCTTTTCCAAGCGTAGCTTACATGTGGCACAAGGCCGAAAGTAGGTGGGCACCCAGTGAGCATCGAAATCAATAGACAAGCTTGCTAACCATTACAACGCCTTGAGGATCCCAAATTCAATTTGAGATAAGTTGAAGTTCTCTGTTAGATTTCTGTTTTTGGTCATTTGATAACAATACAATGATGGAATCCCAGTGCGGAATTTTTTGACCCCTCTAGGCAGCACTATCATCTTTGTACTCAATTGCTACGAAGGAATACTTCGACTCTTGCATTGTAATTTTTGTCCTTAGCTTATATGCATCCCTGGCAATGGGAAAATAATAGTCAGATCTTCCCTCCGTTGGTGTTTCATAAATACAGGATCAGGGTGTACGTAGTATAAGTTTTTTTCCGCCCTTAGCAGATGTATACCATCCCAATACGAAGGGATAAATCAAATGGATTTATTCATTCCTGTTTCGACATTTCCTAAGAACAGGTGACAGGTGTTATAAATAAGAAAAAGAAAATAGGTTGACAACTATCCCGCACCTCAGCTTTTAAGCTGAGAGTAAAGTATAATGTCGTTTATTTGTTCTCAGTTGATTTTTTTTTTTTTTGGACACAACACTGCAAAACACATAGCGATACTGGTCCTAAATTCCAACCGTATGGTATCTCAGCGATGTCGCACAAATAACCAAGAGATCGGGAAATTTTAACGCCAGCAACATTGAAGTTCTAGTGAGTTCCTTGTACCAACGTTAAAGTGCCACATCCCATCAATGATTAGAATATCATTAGAGCAATTTCTCTTCCTGTAGTGGTTAGCGAGCTTGTCTCACTAATTACAACTGAATATTGGGTTCGATTCTCACTGGTTGCTCTCGGTTGTGCCATAATTAAGCTATGCTTTTTAAATCACAATTCTGGGCACTTCGTTGTGTAATGGTTTGCAAGCTTGTCTCAAAATAAATTACGACTAAGTAGTGACGGTATGATATAGGAGAAGAGACCAGATTGAATGCACCCAACCCCAGAAGCCCCTAACCGCGGAAGAGGCAAAAATATACGCTATCTCAACGACCAAACCGGCGGGTGAGGGCAGCGCCAGTCGGCTTAGTATAACCAAGTATAGTTCTTGTGCCAACGGTAAAGTGATCATGTGTCACCTACCTCTACTGATGGGAAGGAAGCTAAATAGAGTTAAAAACATAGCAAAAATATCAGTCAGTGATGTGCCATGCGTGATACACGCTTAGGCGATCATGTATCTTTCGATACATGACTGACGAGGCAGATTTTTTCACGCAGTCGCTTGTCATTTCTTTCTGCTGTAGACCAGTTGCCATCCAAAGCTATAGAATCCGGTCTGTCTTGCTATTTATCCATAACTGGGGGGAGAAGAAGAGGATTCATACTTTTCCCAAGGGTATTAGCACATAAGTGAATTCCAGTCTGTTATGTGCTATGCGTTATATACGCTTAGGCGATCATGTTTCTTTCGATACATCACTGACGAGGCAGATTTTTTCCCGCAGTAAGTTGGCATTTCTTTCTGCCAATTGTATACCAATTGTCATTCAATGCCCTAGAACCCGGCCTGTATTGCTATTTACCCATAGCTCGGGGGAGAAGAAGAAGATTAATACCTTTCCCAAGGGTATTAGCACGTAAATGAAAGTAATGGATTCGACTAGAATTCGAACACGGCTCTTCGATTCCTCAATCGGAGGCACTAGACATTGCTCCAGCGTTAAATTCTCTCTGAATAGTGATGTACCATTATTTAAATTTGTACTAATATCTCCATATTTGTTGTTATTATCTCGGCCATTTTCCTCTTTAGATTTCTACGGGAGTCTGCCTATCTGTTTAACCTTAATGTGTTTAGTTTGAAATTCCCTGAAAGTTACCCCGGGTTGACAGACACTTGAGGTCACGACAGCTGAAGTCTTATGTTAATTTTAAAAAAAAAATCATTGATCGAGATATTAGTCGGATTAATAATATTATGAATAAATTAATATCAAAGGTTCTGTCTTCTATTTCCGAATGGATACTGAGTAGAAGACACCCGAAGAAGACCGGAGAGGCGATCGATAGTAAAGTGGTAATGGAAACCACTAAAACGAGGATAATCGTGCAAATGGAGGAAGTTCTCGTAGTGGTGGCTAATGAAGAACATTTACGCTGAGTTTTCCATCGCAAAAAAATCGCAAATCGTTTTTAATAAAACAAAATTCAAATTCATTTCATAAAGGAAGCGAGATGGTCTCCAAAATTTCATCAAATTAGCCCAATTCTTTCTCATTTCTACTGGAAAAAAAATCACTCTGTTTCGAAGAATTAAAATACGCCAAAAAAAGAAAAAATGTATTAACAAAACTATCAATTTTTTGCCAACCACCTGGTTTGAACAGCAATTGCATTACTTTATTTAATAATATTTTTTCTAATATAATTTATTTTTCCTAATCCTGGTTCATTTTCCAATTCAAATGTTTATTTGAATTACCATTTTTATCTGTACTCACCATTTGCAAGATGATTTCGCATGGATTCTTTCCATAAAAGACTTTATTTTTAGAAATTCGTGCCATTTTACACTTACTCTTTTCTCTCTCTCTCTCTCTCTCTCTCTCTCTCTCTCTCCTTAAATGTTTTTATTCTTTCATTTTGTTTCAATTTTTTTGAACAACCCTATCGGCAAAACTGCTCATTGCCAGGACTGATTTTTTCAACGCTAGCAATTCACTTAGCCCTCAAAATAACAGATATTGAATGATATTCTTCCAATTATTTTTGTGACTTCGCATTCAAGTGAGTAGAAATTAAAAAAAAAAAAAAAAAATCAGATTGCCAAAATGCATCCACTACTCAGAAATGGCTTGAAAAAGATCTTTATTTATTCCGAAAGTATTTCTTTCGTTTCCACTAAAATGCATTGACCAAAGTGGCCGAGATTGGAAGAAAACTGTCATCACTAGAATTAGTTTCGAAATTGTTATTTCATTACAAACGTTAACTTTAACGTCACAAACGTAATAACACTGAAGCTATCTTTTGTTTTCTTGTTGTAAACCCCAGTATTGACCCGTGATTAGGTTTTGAGGATAATTTCTCCATTCTTAATTCCAGAAACTTAAGTGGAGGAGGAAATTTAAATAAAAATTTGGCTTCTTGAATGGGGAATAGATGATCAGTTGAAACTGTGCAAACTATACATTAAATTTATATGGCAATAGTAAATGCACAATAAATAAGTTGCTCCGAAGTCCCCTCTAATTTCTCTTTTGACCCAAAGAGCTCATTTTAAGATAAAAGAGGTTGTAACATTCAGTGCCGCCAAAAACCAAGTTAGCAACATTTCATGATCACTGTACAGTATTTACATTAGTCGGACTATTGTCCTCATCTTTGTCGCCATATTTGTCACAACGTTTCGGCCGTTGTACGCTCCGGCCTTCTTCAAGTGGTTGGAATTTCGAACTGAACCCTTTATTTCGATCACTGGGGTAGACTGTTCTAGTTCCACGTGCCATGTTTGATGGATGTCAGTTATCTCCTGCTAATTTTCCCTCTGAAATTTCTCCACTGCCTTAACCAGGAATTGAACTCACCTTCTTTGGGTCTGTCACTGGATCTAACCAAGGACTTTATCCACTGTGCCATGTGTCCTTGAGGACATCTGGGTATGAACTTCTGAGTATTATAAACCTAATGTTTTCAGCATCATTTTTACCAGTGCTCATATTGCAATTTTGCTGTTATCAGTGCATGTCTTTACCAGAGTTCATATTGCAACTTTGTTATCATTGCTTTTCTCTGGCACTCCTTATTACTGGTTCCCATATTGTATTTATTTCTATGCTTGGTCGGCTCAGGAGATTTTTGTGGCCTAGCATATGTGCTGATTCCTTAAGTTTACGGATTTTCCAATGGTGTTCCCTGTCTATGATCTCAACATGATCACTGATCCAATTAAAATGAGCGGTTGCACCCACAATGCGGCTCCATGCTACAAACGTCTAATACTTAAATCCCATTGTTAACTCTTTGAGCCATGCGTTCCTGAACAATTTCAACTCTTCTGCCTGAGCTCCTGAGTCAAATTTCACAAATAATTAGTACGTAATGTTTCACAGTAGATATAAAAATAGTTACAGGTGTTTACCTACCGTTCAACTGGTAGCTGAGCATTAAGTCATTTTTTGCCACTGTACAACCGGTCTCTGAGCATTAGGTCATTTTTCTTTACCACCATTCAACCGGTGACTGGGTATTAAGTCATTTTTCTTTACCACTGTCTAACCGGTGGCTGGGGATTAAGCCATTTTTCTCTGCCACTGTTCAACCGATGGCTGAGCATTACGTCATTTTTCTCTGCAACCTGTAAAATAACTTTTGATTGATAATTGATTGATTATCAACACTTTGCAGGATATTTAACCCTTTGACCGCTGCATTCCTGAACAATTTTAACCCTTCTGCCATAGCTCTTGGGTAAAAATTCGCAAATAATTGGTATGTAATGTTTTACGTAGATATAAAAATAGTTACAACATTTTAACCAACATTCAACCAATGGCTGGGCATTACGTCATTTTTCTCTACTAATGTTCAACCAATGGCTGGGCATTACGTCATTTTTCTCTACCAATGTTCAACCAGTGGCTGGACATGACGTCATTCTTCTCTACCACTGTTCAACCAGTGGCTGGGCATGACGTCATTTTCCCTACCATTGTTCATCCAGTGGTTGGGCATGACGTCATTTTTCTCTACCAGTGTTCAACTAGTGGCTGGGCATTACGTCATTTTCCCTACCATTGTTCAACCAGTAGTTGGGCATGACGTCATTTTTCCCTACTACTCTTCAACCAGTGGCTGGGCATGACGTCATTTTTCCCTACTACTCTTCAACCAGTGGCTGGACATGACGTCATTCTTCTCTACCACTGTTCAACTAGTGGCTGGGCATGACGTCATTTTCCCTACCACTGTTCAACTAGTGGCTGGGCATGACGTCATTTTCTCTACCACTGTTCAACTAGTGGCTGGGCATGACGTCATTTTCCCTACCACTGTTCAACTAGTGGCTGAGCATTACGTCATTTTTTTCTACTTTCGGTAAAGCGGTGGTCAGGGCTCAAAGTGTTAAAGATATTAGAAAGATGGATATCTCCTTCAATTGCTATGGAAATGTCTGTAAGGTTTTCTGCTGACAAGAAGTGGGAATATTATATTGAATCAATTGCTAGCTCCAATGATAGGAATTTTGGTTCAGTGTATTGCTAGACAAATTTTCTCTCCAGAATTTATCTGAAATATTTAGAAATGTACCATTCGTCTATTCTTTGAATACTGCGGCGACAGGTGTTCTTGTGCTTCTGTTATATATTTCGAGTTTCTAGATAAACTACATAGATGAATCTGCAATGTTATTCGTCCTGAACTGATATCTCGGCTTCAGTCTCAGACCCAACTCTGTAACGTAGCTTAATTCCTTCCTTCTTTCATTCCTTCCTGATTTTCTCTTTTCTTATTTTTATTGTTATTCCTTTTTTTCTTTCTCTCTCTCTTTCTTTCTTTCTTTCTTTCTTTCTTTCAATCACTCCTTTTCTTACACGTTTTACCTTCTTTTTCATTTGTTTTGACTATTCCTTTTCCTCTGACTTTCCTTCCTTCCTTCCTTCCTTCGCTTTCCATCTTTTATTTTTCTTTCTTTCTTTCTTTCTTCCTTTCTTTTTTTCTTTCTTTCTTTCTTTCTTTCTTTCTTTCTTTCTTTCTTTCACCCCTTTTCTTCTTTTTTCATTTTCTTTCCCTACTGCTTATTTTCATTGACTTATATTCTTTCCTTCTTTTTCCCTCATTCCTTTTTTCCTTCCTTCTTTCATTCCTCATTTTTCTCTTTCCTTATTTTTATTCTTTCTTTCTTTCTTTCTTTCTTTTATCCTTCTCTCCTTCCTTTTCTAACAATTGTTTTTTTTTTCTATTTTTCATTTTCTTTCCCCTCTTCCTCCTCACTCGATATTTTCCCTTTCTCTCATTTTTTATTTTATTCTTCTATCTTCATTTCTTTCCTTCCTTCTTTCTTTCTTTCTTTCCTTCTTTCCTTCCTTCCTTCTTTCTTTCTTTCTTTCTTTCTTTCTACCTTTCGACCTTTCTTTTTCTTTCTTTCTTTTGTTCTTTCTTTCTGCGTTGCATTTCCTATTTCTTTTTATTTATTTTCCCACGTCTTCTTTCTTTTAACCTTTCTTTCTACTTCGCCTTTCCTATTTCTTCTTATTTCTTTACACCATCTGCTTTCTTTTTTTCTTTCTTTCTTTCTTTCTTTCTTTCTTTCTTTCTTTCTCGCCTTTCCTATTCAAGATTATTTCTTTTCCCGTGTCTGATTTCTTTCTTTCTTTCTTTCTTTCTTTCTTTCTTTTTTCTTTCTATGTTGCCTTTTCTATTCCTTATTATTTAATTTCCATGATCTTCTTTCTTTCTTTCTTTCTTTCTTTCTTTCTTTCCTCTATCTTATTTCTTTTCCACGTTTGCTTTCTTTCTTCCTTCCTTTCCACCTTTCTTTCTTGCCCACTCGATATTTTCCCTTTCACTCATTTTTTTATTGTACTCTTCTGTCTTCAATTCGTTCATTCTTTCTTTCTTTCTTTCTTTCTTTCTTTCTTTCTTTCTTTCTCGACTTTTATCCATCTCTCATTTTCTTCCACATTTTATTTGTTTCTCTCTTAACCCGTTTCCCCTTTCTTCCCTTTTTCTGTTCTTTTCTTTCTTTTAATTTTATTTCTTCTTACTTTCTTTCCTCGACTTTATTTTCTTTGTTACTTTTCTAAGCATTTCAGCTTAGTTTTTTTTTTTTTAATTCTTCTACTCTGGGCATGGTTTATTACAACTGATTTAAAGCATCATCTATTCTCTTTCTTTCATTGATTTCGCTGGCGACTGACTTGATTAACCACGAGCTTAATCCAGCGCCAATAAATCGGTTGAAATACCCCCAAATTGCTCTTACCGGATTAACAGCGTCCTGAACTTTAGGACTTAAATTCAACAAAAAAACAAAAAGAAAATATTGATTAATTAAGTAAATGAAAGAAGCGGAATTGTGTTCATGTCTGATACGTAATCCGTGATACAGCCATCACTGGAACACAACCTTGAATTTAAAAAAATAAACTTAATCCTGGCAGTGTGAGAGGGACATTTCTACAATTCAGTAAAATGAGTTATGGCTTGGTTTTTTAGCAAACCAAGCGAACTAACCAGGCTTAAAGACTTTGACCTTCACCCTTTCAAGAGATTTACCACCAGAAATAACGGTTCCCCACCCTCTGCGCAAAAGACAAAAAGTAATTCAGTATTTTCTCAAGTTGGTAACTCCCAAATATTGCGAGGTTCCGCAAATATGGGGAAGTAATGTGTTAACTAAATTTGATATATGACTAATCAAAACTAACAAACACCCCATATATATTTATTCTTACTATAAAAAAATATATATATCTAGTGAATACACGTATTTAAGTAGACATCCCTGTTATATAAACAGTGAAAGTAATGTCAACCGGCCTTATGTTCGAAAGTCTTACTAAAGAAAATTGGCATCCCGAAAGGATTCGAACCTTTTTTTTTTTTTAAGCATTACGTTCCGAGCAAGGCGTGAAGCCACTAGGATGCAGGGGGTTGCAGAAGATTTGGAGCGAGAGCAGATAGGAGAGATAGAAGAAAGGATGAGGAGAAGGATAGTGGATAGATCAAGATAACATTACGTTTGAATAGTTGGAGATTATAGCTCTCAGGGAAACAGTAATTGGGAAGGGTGTTCCACAGGCGAGAGGTGCGAGGTATGAAGCTATTGGAGTAGAAGAGACGGCTACATTTAAAAGTTTCTACAGTGTAAGGGTGATAGCGGGATGCCAACCTCGTAGGGCGCTTGAATTCATGGAGTCTGGGAACCAGTGAAAGCAGCTCATCGGAGCAATTACCATGAAAGTATTTGTAGAAAAGTCAGAGAGAGGCGACGGTGCGTCTGTGAGAGAGCGACTGCAGACGAGATGCCAGATCAGGGCCAATTATATTACGTATCTGTCTATGGATCTTGTCAAGAACTCCGAGGTAAACAGAAGGTGCCCCAGACCATATATGGCAGCAATACTCCATGCAAGGGCGAATGGTTGATTTGTATATTTGAAGTATCGATTCCGGGGAGAAAAATTTCCTATTTTCAAACCAGGCGTGCTTTAGCGTTCCGTCTTAATTAGTCATCACAATAAACAAATGCTTAATTGTTCTATTTTTTTTAAAAAAAAAGGTTGCACTCATTTACACGGGGCTTTCAAAACTATATATACATCTTTTTGCAACCGAAACGTTGACACACTAATTTTTAGTCAATCAATGGATTATATTATTTAATTACTATAAAAGTCATATTTAATGGGCTCAAGTATTTGAGTAGACATCTCTGTTTTGTTTTGTTTTTAAATAGTGTAATTAATGCTTATCGGCCTTAAGTTCGAAAATCTTAACTAATGGATTTTTTTTAATCGGCATTAATTCTAGAACAGTTCACCCCAGCGAGCGAAATAAAGGGTTCAGTTCGACATTCCAAGCACCTGAAGAAATCCGGGGCGTACAACAGCCAAAAATATGGCAACAAAAATGAGGACAATAGTCCGAATAATGTAAATAGTGTACATAATACCTCATCTCAGAAATATAGACAGATCCTGGAAGGCCGAAACGTTGTAATAAATATGGGGGACAAAGATGAGGACAATAGTCCGAATAATGTAAATAGTGTACATAATACCTCATCTCGGAAATATAGACAGAAACTGAAATGCCGAAACGTTGTAATAAATATGGCAACAAAGATGAGGACAATAGTCCGAATAATGTAATAGTGTACATAATACCTCATCTCAGAAATATAGACATATACTGAAAGGCCGAAACGTTGTAATAAATATGGTGACAAAGACGAGGACAACAGTCCGAATAATGTAAATAGTGTACATAATACCTCATCTCAGAAATATAGACAGCTACTGAAAGGCCGAAACGTTGTAATAAATATGGTAACAAAGATGAGGACAATAGTCCGAATAATGTAATAGTGTACATAATACCTCATCTCAGATATATAGACAGATACTGAAGTCTTTACTAATTAACCCATAACTGTGGGCTCGAGGTGGATACATAACTAACTAAAATTTGATAGACAAACAAAATAATATAATGTGGATATAAAGTGAGTGATCAATTCTTTATTACAATGAATATATAAACTGATCTCTCACTTTGTAGTCACAGTAGTTTCTTTATACACAGAAATATATATATATATATATATATATATATATATATATATATATATATATATATATATATATACATGAATTATTCACACAAAACTAATACAAAGGTTAATGCTTTAAATCTATTCTATACCTGAAGATGTCTGTAGGAACAGACGAAAGCTTGTAGTAAAAATAACAACTAATACGGCAGAAATTTATATAAACAAGGATCAATTCATTCATAACGGATCTGGAGGTTTTTGTATACTATTTGAATTGTTTGCGATGATGGATGTCTCGCCATTTAAAGCATTAACCTTTGCATTAGTTTTGTGTGAATAATTCATGTATTTGTAAATTGATTGCAGGTTTATCGTAATTTAAATAACTGATCCATGTGCGACTTTTGGATAATAAGTGCGACATTACTGTAATTATTGAACAATATAGTTCATGCCACTTTGACAGAAAAAAATTTACCAGTAAAAAATTTGTTCAACACCATATTTGGTATAAACGCAAACACTTTAAAATTTAAAATCAAACTCAGCGTTGCTTTGGCGCGTTCCAAAACCAATAACTCATTTTCAATAGCATTTTCGGATACAACAACACATATTTTCGTTGTCCTCTTATTACTAAGAGAAAAAACCAAGAACAACATCTATTCTATACCTGAAGATGTCTGTAGGAACAGACGAAAACTTGTAGTAAAAATAACAACTAATACGGCAGAAATTTATATAAACAAGGATCAATTCATTCATAACGGATCTGGAGGTTTTTGTATACTATTTGAATTGTTTGCGATGATGGATGTCTCGCCATTTAAAGCATTAACCTTTGCATTAGTTTTGTGTGAATAATTCATGTATTTGTAAATTGATTGCACGTTTATCGTAATATATATATATATATATATATATATATATATATATATATAAAAGACATGCCTGTATATCTAATCAGTATTTGATTGAGTGATTGATTCGTTTTGATTTGTTTATGACACGTCGTTGCTTAACATTGGTGAATGAACCAAAACCGGTTTCACAACGTGATGTGGGCGGAAGTCGCTCTTATATATCCCGACACGTACTTCCTATAGAAGTAAAAAGAAGCAAACCTTTTTTCAGTATCTTTAGACTTGGTTATATGTGTATATGAATTTCTCTTGATGTCTGGAGTCCCAGTAGATGGTTACGATATTTCTTCTGTACTCAGTAAGAGCAAACTTGTTATCAGGCCGAGAGGAAAATGGAGAGTTTGATGCTTAAATAAATAATAATGCTATCTTCTTTGCTTTCATATTTTATCCAGTCTCCTATCTGTTCAATGATTCTTATTCAAAACCGTAGCTTCAGATATTTTCATGTAAATCAATTCTCTATTCTATGTTATTATTCTTTTTATCTTAGTAAAATCTTCTTCATTGATATTATTAAATATTTTTCTTGTTCTTATCATAGCAATGTTTTCATTTTCAATAATGGTTATTCTGAAAACTTTATTGAAAATTTTCGATTTTTTCCAAGTGTGTTTTAATCTCCATAGATAACTTTACACAATCGTGTTTCTTTGTTGAAATTATCTTTTTGTTTGCGACACAAGAGAATCTATATATATTTGAAATTAAAAACGAAATCCTAAACAAATATTACATAATATAGATACATTTAAAATATTATGAACAATGATAATAAAATCGCCCACCCCAACTAGTTTATTGCCTATATTGCTTGAGAAAATAAATAATCTTAACTGAATTACTCATAATACATTTATCCTAGGAAAAAAAAGATAACATAGGTCTTTGAATAATCAAGGGTGGACTCCCCTTGTTTTGTTACTCTCCTCTTTGTGAGAGCTATTTCTTTTTACTGGGACTATAAAAGGACACTATACGCGAACCTTGTATTCTCAGTTGAATAAAGCTTTCTTAAAGCCTAAACCTGAGTACTTTTGGTATTACAATCAGTTATGTGGCATGCGTGATACACACTTAGGCGATCAGGTATCTTTCATTACATGACTGACGAGGGAGATTTTTTCACGCAGTAGGTTTCCATTTCTTTCTGCGGTAGAACAGTTGCCATCCAAGGCTATAAAACCAGGTCTGTTCTGCTGTTTAGCCTGGAGAAGATTCATACCCAGGGTATTAGCAAGTAAGTGAGTGCAATGGATTCAACTAGAAATCGAACTCGGCTCTTTCGAGAAAATCATGTTTAATATTTGGAGGTAAAAAAATATAGTTAATAAGATTTCTTCTGTGTCCAGACTTTAGGAACAAACTGTACGATGGAAATTCCAGATAAAAAATCAGCTAAATGAATATCGGGCTGATCCACTTTTTTTATATTTAGGGATGTATCTTTAAACTCATCTGATCTTACGATGTAAGTCTATGTCTTCACAATGAGGTTAACGCTATTAAGCAATTGATGCTGGTAACAAATTTGAAAAGTTTTGAAATAGCTATCGTTTCATTTGTACTTTACTTTTCTGTTCTTTCATATTTCCAAATGATGCATTGTGATGAAAACCCAATCAAGAACAATCAGCAGGAGCTAGCTTTTAAATGGCATACGATAAAGCGGCTTTAAAACTCTTATATATATATATATATATATATATATATATATATATATATATATATATATAGAAGAAATATAGTCTTAAGATGTGCTATATTTATGGGATAAAGTGCTCAATATCAGAGAGAGCATATGTATATATATATATATATATATATATATATATATATATATATATATATATATATGCATGTTTCATTAAAAACAACAGACAAGATACTACGGCTATGCTTTTTATTTAATTTTTCTTGTATTCGAACAAGAGCTTTCTTTTCTGGACAAAGCGTGTGTAAAACTGTCCAAATGTTTTATAGTTCCGAGCGCTTTCGGCTATACCTTTAGCCATTATCAAGGATGATTCAATTTTTCAGCTTAATTGAGTGTGTGCATTATGTGTATGTTTTAGTGTGCTGTAGGGATGTTTTAATTTCCGAATACGGTTAGCACATTGTGGCCTTGTTCGTAGTTAATATTGTGAAGAGTTGGCCTTTTCTTTTTTATTATTAAAGCTTCCATTATTTTTAATCTTTTTTACAGGTGGATGCACGAACGAACATTATCTAGGAGTTCGAATGCCCCTTAAAGAACTGTGTTCATGATCAAACCGGACTCATAAATAATTACATCGGTTACACAACTACATGCTTATCCAGGCGTCTTACGTTACACCTATCTGATCATAGTTCCATTAGAACCCATTTAAACACACACACAAACTTACCAGACCCCATTAGAAACATACTAGTAGAAAATACAAATATAATAACTATGTAAGTCTATGTTTTCACAAAGAAGTTAACTCTGTTAAGAAACTGATGCTGGCCAGAAATTCGGAAAAGTTTTCAAATAGCTATCGTTTCATTTTTCTGTTCTTTTATGTTTTCAAATCACGCGTTGATTTTCTTAGTTTTTCAAACACACGATACACTTTTCCCCCATATCTTGAAATAATTCTTGCTTTTTACAGTTTACTCTGATGCTAAATTCTTCGAGGTCTCCAGGTCGTCCTTAGCTCATGCACACCTGACAACGTTTCATCTATACTCTTTCTTCATGTCGCTCTTCCGAGTTGCCATCACTGATAATCCGATATCGACTTTGGCAACACGGGTCATAGGCCGATGTGGCGCTGACCCTGCTTTTGTGTCGACAGCGCAGCGCAGATGCGACTCTATCTTGTCACATTTTCGCTTGCTCACATGTAAGGATTGAATATTTCCTCAACCGCGGATCGATGCTTTCCCAATATTTCATATTTTGATCATTACCCATGAATTCCTGGAGATAATGTCTCTTCAGAGAAAGCGCGAAAATCCATTCTCTTTATCGAAAAACTCAGCTGTTGAGTTGTTTTCCATTTGAAAACTGTATCATCGTATTTATTCGACTTCAAGTTTAAAGGGGCAAGGTATTCATCTAGCCCAGAGTATAGACCCAGCTCACGGTATACATTTAGTCTAGAGCAAGTTTTCCCAACCTGGCCCGTATCACGTACCGATCTACGATTTCAACCGTTGGCTCGTTGATAAGCAGCTGAACAGAAAATGGTGAGCGATTGAAAATTTTTGTGGCCGATCTAGGATTTTGAGTATTTAAAAGATATTTCAACATATACTATCTGAAAATGTTATATATATATATATATATATATATATATATATATATATATATATATATATATATATATATATGTAGCAGAGAAAATAACAGCGCTCGTGGCTTGACGATTGCATCTAGCATGAAACAGACTGTCGCCTCTAAGTGTTGACTTCAATGTTCACTTTTATATTTACACACGCTCTATCTTTGATATTGAGCACTTTATCCCATAAATATAGCACACCTTAGACTATATATATATATATATATATATATATATATATATATATATATATATATATATATATATATATAGTTCACACACACACACACACACACACATATATATATATATATATATATATATATATATATATATATATATATATATATATATATAAACAGGGTCTTTATAACTGGCTCAGATTCCTTGATAGAATATAAGTATTCCCGCAATAAAGGACATTAACATTCAAATTGAGGAAATACAATTTTTTCGGAGTAAAACCAGATCAGGGAAAACCAAGAAAAACGTTGCCAGTAAAAGAAGTGACCTCAGGATCATTTTTGTTTAATATACATTTTTTTTTATCACATTGGCCATCTCGAATTTATTAAGGCGGGAAAAATGCCGGTCAAAATAATTCCTTCATCACCATAAACTTTTGAATATTAACTATAAAGCTGGCCATTTTCCGCTTGTAAGTGTTCAATGACTGAAAAAGCCTTTTGGAACACCCAGTTTGGAGTATGCGCCAGCTTAGAGTACAGTCCCACTCAGGGTGTTACCGGAATTATTCTAACCTAAAATGTTACCTAAGTGGGGTATGTTAGGTTTAGATTTGATCACTCGTAGTTGGTTAAAATATGGTGGATTTGATTTTAATTTGTTTGATGAATAAACAGATATTAATGATTTTTATTAGTATTTCTTTCATCTTAATTTCAGCGGCTTTGTTTATATTTGAAGGAATAATTGCTTGATTTTTTTTATTAGATGAAACATTGTATACTTAATTTTTTTACGGCTATCGTTCTTAAATTCAGTATTAAATAAAGCTTAAAATTGATAATCTTTGGATTTTTATTATATGAAGCCTTGTAATCCATTACCGATTTATGAATTGTATTTCTTTCATCCTAATTCCAATAGTCTTATTTCAACTAGTTTATTAGTAGAAGTAATATTACCTGAAAATTGTATCATCCTTGATAATGGCTAAAGGTATAGCCGAAAGCGCTCGGAACTATAAAACATTTGGACAGTTTTTACACACTCTTTGTCCAGAAAAGAAAGCTTTTGTTAGAACACAAGAAAAATTAAATAAAAAGCTTAACCGTAGTACATTGTCTGTCGTTTTTATGAAATATGCATAAACGAGGGATTTCTGCCTAAATAAACAATATATATATATATATATATATATATATATATATATATATATATTAGATATTTTTCGCAAAGATATTATGTTCTTAAAAGTGTCCAACAAATACAAAATGAATGTAAAAGGTAAAACTGTAATTTACAAATACCTGTTAATCTATGGTCAGAGACCTCAGGTTTCCAGTAAATATACAAACCTTAACACCACAATACTGTAAAAGCCGATGTAAATACAATGCGATGGATAAATTGTCGTCTAAATTACGCAAAAATTAAAATAACACTGACATTTCATTTTACAAGATATATTTACCAAAATTACACAAAAAATCTCTTGAAATACTAAAGAGAAATAAAATCGTCATTGGCTTCAACCACGGCATCCAAACTACTTCGGAATCTCCTACAACTCTTCTGGGGGGATCTCCTTGTTTAAGTTTGTGAATGCTATCATAATCCTTGCATTCAGTTTATCTTTGGTGTTACAAGGCGTTTTAGTGGTCTAGTGTTTAGTTGTTAGTGCGCCCCACACTTAATAATCAAGAGGGTTACAATCTGGAGAGTTAGGTGGCCAAATGTAAGGGGTGATGTGGTCGCAGAAATTGTCTGACAGCCATGACTCTATTCCCCTGTATGTGTGCCATGGTGCAAATTCCTATTGATCTTCCAGAAGCCACCCTCTTGACCCAGGGCATCACTACCGCCTCAAGGCACTTGATGTAGCTCTTCGTGTTGATTTTGAGGGTCTGTGGTAAGATGAATGAATGGCGACCAATTCAACTCTTTCTTAATATTTTACAATGTTCTCAGATTGCCACCTATATATTCTAAAATGTTCATATTGGAGCTTCCGGCGCGAATGCCAAGCAGTACAACATGCCGTTTCCAAATTTCTGGCGGAGTGAATTGCGTCATTGTGTTCTCTTTTTTTTTTTTTTTTTCTCAGTCGGTGTGCAAATGATATTATTATACTGTGCAGTCGACAAAATAAAAAACAAACAACGCGTATGTACGAAAATAAAAACTGTAAAATGGCGACAATTCACGCATTGCACTCTGTATAGTGTGCATTTTATGCTGTGTTTTCTAAAAATCTATAGCAGACAAAGTAAGAAAGCTTTGGGTACTTCTAGACAAGACAGTAAAAAAAGTGAGAAAAAAGGTTTAACATAAATTGTAAGAAGACGGAATCATTAGTACAGGATAAAATCTTGGGTACGGTATAAAAAAAAATAAAGAAGAGACCTCATATTGTGTTGTCATGAATGTTTCGGAGAAAGATTTTACACCCTCACTACTGTTTGTGAACAGAAATACACCGCGCGCTAGTCCATAGGAAACATGCTCAACTGGTTACGATCAGGATCAATTGACAATACCTGACCGTGAGGCAATCCCATGCTTGCATTTTGCTCTGTGCAGAATTCGGCACTGGATATAAAAGAAACAAATTTTTTTTAAAGAAAACGTAAAGACAAAAATTTTCTTCTTAAAAAAGTAAACAAAATTAAGTACCGAAATAAATTGAATTTGCATTCAAATATTATGGTTTTTTCAAAATTAAGTTAATTTGTTTAATTCTTCCAAAAATTAAAGATTAAATTTTCATTCTCAAATCTCTTAAATTTTTCCCCTATTTTCCTTGTTGGATACAGTTCAAAATGATGTCCCGCCAACACAAAATATTCTTTTGATGATTATAGATTCAAGGATGTTTTAAAATAATTCTTATTTTAATCTTTAGGCGTTTCAAATACGCTTTTCTTATTAAAATATTTTTATATTTGTTTATTTGCTTGTTTTACGAATTAATTCTCGTTTTCGTTTAGCCTCATTAGTTTTATTAGGATTTTTTTTTAATTAGGAATATTTTATTTTATTTAGTTATTCATCGCTGAATTTTCGACAAAGAACTGATTCGTTTCAGGTCCAAATTCTATTAACATTTAACAATTTTCGACTAAGAATTAATTTTTGCTGTTGGAGAGAGGAAAATTCTTTACTTGGAGCAAAAATCTTTACTTCGACTCTCGCCTAGAGGTTGAAAAGAAAATCTCGTCTCTAAAATCGCGATAAATCACGTTCTATTGTCGATGGTTTATTTTTTAAACTTTAATCGGCTTTCGAAACCGAATTTTTATCATTGACTTTCATTGTTTTTTTTTATTTTATTTTAAAGTAAATTTTCAGATATTGTTATAGATTTTATTAATATTTGGCATAAATATAAAAATATAATTAGTACTTCTAACATCATGAAGACTATATTGACATTAAGGCAAATATACAGATCAAGTGCCTGGCACAATATTACAAGAAGAGCTCTTTACATGAGAATATAGCATAACTTAAAACTATATTTTACTATACACTAGCAGCCATACCCAGCTGGTCAATCAGAAAAAGAAAAGTGTTCAATTAGAATGGAGCAAAAACAACATCATATTTAGATGTAACAGAGTCTATCTTCTTTAATGACTTTAAAGTACTTTCATTAAAAAACCCAAAAAAACATTGTATTCAACCGCAACAGAAGACTTCGGAATCTCCTGCAACTCTTCTGGACTGTCTCTTTGTGTTAGTTGCTGAATGCTGGCATAATCCTTACTTTCAGTTCATCTTTGGTGTTACAAAGAGTTTTAATTGTCTCTCGCTCAACGACGCCCCACACATAATAATCAAGGCGGGTGAAAACTGCGGAGTTAGGTGGCCAGATATAAGGAGTGGTGTGGTCGCGGAAATTGACCATTTCATATTGCCTGTTTAACCCGTTCATGTCCTCGGCTAACTTCGATTGAATAAATACAGACTACATCTATTATATCAGTAATTGCATGAGTTCAAAATGTTTTTTTTTAATGAAAGTACTTTCAGTATCTGTCTATATTTCTGAGATGAGGTATTATATACACTATTTACATTATTCGGACTATTGTTCTCATCTTTGTCGCCATATTTATTACAACGTTTCGGCCTTTCAGTATCTGTCTATATTTATGAGATGAGGTATTATATACACTATTTACATTATTCGGACTATTGTCCTCATCTTTGTCGCCATATTTATTACAACGTTTCGGCCTTTCAGTATCTGTCTATATTTCTGAGATGAGGTATTATGTACATTATTTACATTGTTCGGACTATTGGCCTCATCTTTTTCGCCATATTTATTACAACGTTTCGGTCCTTCATTATCTGTCTATATTTCTGAGATGAAGTATTATGTACACTATTTAAACTATTCGGACATATATATATATATATATATATATATATATATATATATACATTTGTGGCGTTAATCTAAACGGATGCCACATACCTCATCAACATCATCCTCATCATCTTCATCTCCTTGACGCAGAGCGGATCCGAATGCAGGAGCCACACTAACTCTTTTCCACAACGATCTGTCAAAGGCAGCCATTAGCAGTTCTGGTACAATCATTGTTTAACATTGTCCAACCAGTTTTACGTTGGCGTCCTCTCCTACGTCCACCTTCAATGCTGCCTTGGATGATGGTCTTGCACAGGCTGTCGTGTCTTGTAACGTGTCCAAACCACGCCATTTTCCTCTGTTTGTTAGTGGCCAGAAGAGGTTCCTTGTGTCCCACGAAACTGTCAACCCTTTTCTGCAAAAACTCATTAGATTTCTGCTACCAATAGTATATGTCAAGGAGTTTTGTCATGCATTTGTTCTTAAATGCTTGGATCCTTCTATCTTCTATCTGCCAACAATGTCCACATTTCACATCTATATATGAAGAATGGAGACTGCCAGCGATTTGTACAGAGTCTTTGTTTGAAAACTGATTTTGCTCATCATATTTTGTCAATTTGGCCATCACTGCCATTGCTATATTTATAACATCTATCTATCTATCTATCTATATATCTATCTATCTATCTATCTATCTATCTATTCCTGTTTTTTAATATCTATCAATGTTATAATCCGTTAATAGTTAACTATTTTTCTTCTTGTATCTATTGTTCACATTATCTATTTATTTACGGTCACCAAAAGCTGAGAAAAAGAAAGCGTTTATATCAGGAAAGACTTCTATCTATCTATCTATCTATCTATCTATCTATCTATCTATCTATCTATCTATCTCAGTATGTTCATATCTATCTATCTATCTATCTATCTATCTATCTATCTATCTATCTATCCTCGTTTGTTAATATCTCTCTGTTTCAGCCAACAATGTCCACATTTCTCATCCATATAGGAGAATGGAGACTATCAGCGTTTTGTACAGTCTCTACTTTGTTCGAAAGCTGATTTTGCTCCTCAATATTCTTGTGAATTATAAAATAATACGACTGGACAAAAGAAAAGACACAGTCTTTGACAATGTTTAACAGTATTTTGACATCGTATATTTTCCATAAAGGATACATCCAATAACCAAACAGGTAACATGACTGTTGGTTAAAATGTATAAAATATTTTTCTTCAAACGTCATTGATTGTTATTGCTGTTTCTACTGATTATGTAAGTTTCCTTCCTAACCTTTTGCTTAAGGTAGCGTAGAAAGTTAATATCTTTATTATTATTTTATTTTTACGCTGATCTGGGATGAGTATATCGTCATCATCATCCCCTTGACTTTTGTAATCGTAGTGGTGGGGAAGGGTCCGAATGCAAGAAGACACACTAAAACTCCGTCAGAACGGTCTATCAAAGACAACAATCACCAATTCTGATATAGTCATATTGTCCATTGTTTGATATTGCCCAACCATTTTTTACATTGGCGTCCTCTCCTACGTTCACCTTTAATGCTGCCTTGCATGATGGTCTCGCACAGGCTGTTGTGCCTTTTAATGTGTCCAACCCACGCCATTTTGTCTCCATTTGACTGTGGCGAAAAGAGGTTCCTGGTGGCCCACAAAACTTTCAAAACTTTTCCGTACAAACTCATTGGTTTTTTGTTCCCAATAGAAAATTCCAGGGAGTTTTCTCATGCATTTGTTCTCAAACTTGGATAACTTCTCTGTATCTCCCAACAGTATCCACATTTCACATCCATATAAGAAAATGGAGACTACCAACTATTTGTACCGCCTGTACTTTGTTTGAAAGCTGATTTTGCTCCTCCAGATTCTTGTCAATTTGCTGCCATCGCCGCGTTAATCCGTGTGCGCATTTCCGGGTTGCAGGTAGCATTTTTAGACAAGATTGCTCCCAAGTATTTAAAACTGCATATTTCCTCCAGTGAATTCCCATTCATAGTAATGTTGACACAGGTGTTACTGTTTGTGCTATTCGCCATTAACTTGAATTTCCCGAAGCTGACCATATTGTTTTTTTATAAAAAAAAAGTTATTTATATTTTTATAGGAAAATAACAATCAATCTAACGCTAAACAAAGCCTTAAAATATATTTTTATGGTGAAATTATTAGGAATATTTTTTTTTTAAATTCCTACAACAAATTTTATCATTTACAAAACATATTTCAAAAATCATAGTTTTACCCTGAAAATATAAAATTAATACAAAATATATGTAAATAAAATTACATTAAAATATTCATATTAAATACAAGTACGGTGGATCAACGGTTGCTGCTCGCTATATGAAGATTCATTACATTCACTTACGTGATAATACACTTTGGAAACGTATAAATCCATCTCTCCACCTAGTTATGGGTAAATAGCAGAAGAGACAGGCTTCTATAACATTGGGGGGGTAACCTGACGAGGCTAAGGGAAAATCTGAATTCAAACCACCCTGGGGAGGGCCTACGATTCAAAAGAGTTACAGGACTAGTGATCGAGAGGTTTATAGTCATTTTCCAAGCGTAGCTTAGATGTGGCACAAGGCCGAAAGTAGGGGGAACGCAGTGAGGATCGAACTCACTACTCAGTCGTAATTGTTCTAGCGAGACAAGCTTGTTAACCATTACATCGCCTCGGGGTGCCCTATAAATGATTTTCCAAGTGTAGCTTAGATGTGGCACAAGGCCGAAAGTAGGGGGCGCCCAGTGAGAATCTAACTCACTACTCCAGCGTAATTGTTCTAGCGAGACAAGTTTGTTAACCATTACACCGCCTCGAGGTGCCCAATAGTTATTTTCTAAGCGTAGCTTAGATGTGACACAAGGCCGAAAGTATGGAGCACCCAGTGAGGATTGAACTCACTACTCTGGCGTAATTGTTCTAGCGAGACAAGCTTGCTCATAATTACACCACCTCGAGGTGCCCTAATCAAGAGGTTTATATGCTGTTAAACAAAATTAACCCAGTCAGTGTTATTGCGAATTTGAACTCGGATTGCCGCTTTTACACAGCGTTACGCTATCTGCCTATGGCTCTGTATTTAGCATTTAACAGTACTCGACGTCCATATGTTAATTCAACTTTCCTCCCTCCTGGATATGACGATAAACTACATCCGGCGTCCTGGGTAAGACGATAAACTACATCCGACAGCAAGGCCTCTGATCAGAAGATTTTGAGGAGCGTGGAACCACCTCTTAATTGCTGGTTTTCCCAGGTCCACCCTGACCCGGGGTGGTAGCACCTGTTAGGGTCCCAGCTATGGGCAAGTAGTTACCCCCACAAAAAATAGGGTTAAAACTCTATGAAAATATAAAAAATAGCTTCTACTACCAGCAATACCATTTTGGAAAAGATTATACCACCGATAGATTTTTTTAAAAAATTGCCAATACACTTTTGAAAAAAAAATACAACCAGCAATTATAATTTTGTCGCCATTAAATAACCCATTGAGGTTGATGTGCCGTAAACAAAACAAAGTAAACCAATGTATACTGAGATAGATAGATAGATAGATAGATAGATATGAAGAGACCCAGCGAGACAGATAGGCATGAAGAGACTAAGATAGATAGATAGATAGATAGATAGATAGATAGATCAAAAGTATTAGCAACAATAAAAAATCTGTCCGTATTAAATAATACATTGAGGTTGATATGCCGTAAAACAAAACAAATCAAACCAATATATACTGATATATATATATATATATAGATAGATAGATAGATAGATAGATATAGATATAGATATATAGATAAATAGATATGAAAAGACGAAGCGAGACATGAAGAGACCAAGATAGATAGTAGATAGATAGATAGATAGATAGATAAAAAGTATTACCAGCAATAAAAAATGCTGTCGGCATTAAATAACCCATTGAGGTTGATATCCCGTAAAACAAACCAAACCAATCAACATTCCTTTTCATTCTATGACATATTTTTTTAGTAGTTTAGATTAACGAACATACTCCACAAATCTTTTCGTTTCCTTGTTGAATTACGGTATGTTTTACGGTAATTTCCCATCATCTCCTTGTAGCCTGCTAAAAAAAACAAACAAAAAAAAACGATTATATGGAACGTTGGGCGTAAAGAGATAATAAATTCAATGTGACTGATTCGACAGGTAATGGCCGCTATTAATTTTCCTTCGTACTTTCTCGAGACCACGGCCTTTTCTTTTGAATCTATCTTCATTGTCCATCTGGTTCGTAAATACATGAATTTCGTTTGTCAGACAATTGCTAACAGTATTAGAAATAATTCTAATTACGCCGCAGTATTTTACACACACACAAAGAAAAAAAATGAAACAAAGACATTAAGCTTTTCTAGTTCAAGGTATATCATCTCTTATTATATAAGTTCATAAGAATGAAAATGAAGTTCGTACAACGACTGTTTCAAAAACGCTATTAATGCCGCCAATGATGTCGTTATAATTTATAGATGTTGAGGGAAGACATTATTTTCGGTGTTTTACGTTGACACAACCGCTAACCCAGGGTGTTTCTTCAATACCGCACAATATAAAAGATTTTATTTTTTTCTGGCATTCGGAGAATACCAAGTAAAGTCACAGATCGTTAGTACATATGTATACAGATGATAACACAGTTTATGGGAGGTTTTCGGAACCGAAGATAAGTAGATGCAGACGATCTTTTCTCAGACCTAGAGCTAATAATTAAATTGGGAGAAAATTAGCTTGTAACTTTCAGTATCTCAAAAACCAAGCTAGTAAAGTTTCATCATCAAGAAGCAAAATTTGAATTTACACCTGTCATGACGGACGACTGGATTCACAATGGGCCTCCTTGTTATCTGTCTATATTTCTGAGATGAGGTATTATGTACACTATTTACATTATTCCGACTATTGTCCTCATTTTTGTCGCCATATTTATTACAGTGTCTCGGCAATTCAGTATCTTTGTATATTTCTGAGATGAGGTATTATGTACACTATTTACATTATTCGGACTATTGTCCTCATCTTTGTCGCCATATTTATTTCAGTGTCTCGGCAATTCAGTATCTTTGTATATTTCTGAGATGAGGTATTATGTACACTATTTACACTATTCGGACTATTGTCCTCATCTTTTTTTATTGTTCAATATATATATATATATATATATATATATA
>CAHIKZ030005106.1:612500-700000 GCA_903632075.3 Acanthosepion pharaonis
AAGAGGGAGGGAAAGAAGAGGTGGGAGAGAGAGATGGGGCGAAGGAAAGTAAAATTGCGTTTACTTAAAGGGCCGCTTTGTAATTGAGAAAATTTGACAAATTTAATATCGACTACAGGTTACAAATCAAATATAAACATATAAAAATAAATATAACGAATAACGATTATCTAATCCAGCAAGGACCTATATTTTTATGTTCAAAAACACATGCGAATACACACATACACAATAACATATACACGTATATACACATAGGCGTGTACCCACATACACACAAATATATACCCATGTACACACATATAAAAATATATTCACATATCTACACATACACATATTCAAGTATATCCATATACACACACTTTTCACATACATATACATACATACACATGCACACATGCATATACATATATACACACATAAACACACATATATATACACAGATGCACATACACATATATATGCACACATACACATCCCTACAGATACACACATACACAAATACATATATATATACACATACACACATATACTCATATACATATATATACACCCTTACATATACACACATACACACACAAGTACACATAAACATACATATATATACATATATATATAAAAAACCAAAAATATAAAAATATACAAAAATACATACACACATACATGCATATATACACACATACATCCATCCGCATACACGCATACACACACATATATATTCACACATATACACATACATACATAAACACTTCCATACATACATATACATACATACACATACATATATATACATATATATATATATATATATATATATATATATATATATATATATATATATATATATATATATATATATATATATATATATATATATATATATATATATATGTATGTGTGTGTGTGTGTTTTTACGTGTGGGTATCTATTTCAAACCTTTGATTAGTACTATCAAATAGTATTGTGCTTCGCTAAATATTCGTGTAAGCCAGTTTTATCTGAGTTAGTTCGTTGTTCATTGCAACTTACATTCTATAGTTTGACGAAATTGCACTTCGTAAATACCGATTAGCTGCCTCAGGCCCAATAATAAAAAGACCGCTTCTTATTCTCTTGGCACAAAATTCAAAGAGTTATATTTACTTTTCTTGTCACAGTTTCACATCTCTTATAATGACAAAAATTTTTTATTGATCTAAAAATGACAAGTTGTTTTTTTATTATGTTTCCTGTGTTCGTTGAACAATGCGACACCTGTATTGCAAGATCAGTTATAAATATTTATTCTCATTCGGCAATTTTAAATATCTTATTGCGTTTCCTTGTCTGCCACCATTGTCAAGAACAGCTAAATCCTTCCTTTGTATCATGGCGTATTTGAAGAATCCAAACAATATTTGCTAAATATTTTGCCAATAGCAAGTCAAATTTTCATTATTGTTCAAGTAGCTATTAGCACACCTCTGTCAAATGTAACAAAAATTTTACGGATTTCTCGTAACAATTGTAAAAAATTGTAAACACAAGAACGTAAAATGAAAGAATATATATATATATATATATATATATATATATATATATATATATATATATATATATATATATATATATATTAGTGTTTAAGCCTTTTTATTATATCCTTACTCTGTCCTAGACATTGAGTTCTACCTGGATTCTATCCTCTTGGATTTTTTTATTAAAAAAAATATACATGTATGTATACACCTCGGTATATATATCTATATATTTTGCATATGTATGTGTATATTTACCACTAATATTATCTATCTATCTATCTATCTATCTATCTATATATATATATATATATATATATATATATGAAGAAATATAGTCTTAAGATGTGTTATATTTATGGGATAAAGTGCTCAATATCAGAGATAGAGCGTGTGTAAATATAAAAGTGAACATAGAAGTCAACACTTAGAGGCGACAGTCTGTTTCATGTTAGACGCAATCGTCAGACCATACATACATACATATATATATATATATATATATAGAGAGAGAGAGAGTGAGAGAGAGAGAGAAAGAAAGAGAGAGAGAGAGATCGACACTGACGAATAGACATATATGCAAGTAGACAAATAGAAAACAGTCCATATGAACCTCATATACTAGATAAACGAATTCAATTAATTTCTGAAAAGGATGAATACCGCGTTCACTCCTTACATATGAACAAGCGGTTGATCTGCACAAAAGCCAAACGCCATTGTTACAATTCAAACCGTTTAGACTGTGACCCTTAATCCGATTGACGCGCCCTCTAGTGACCATTTATATATTCATTAAAAGGCTAATATGCAGTGAGCAATGTCATGAAACAAATCTCCTGCATTGTATTAGGAACCGATGAAAAGATAATCTGTGTTCGCTGATGGAGCAATTTCCACCTTGATAAATAATCTAAGTAATAAGGCCAAGGTATGTAGCATTTTCTGAAAGATAACCACGTTTCATTCTGAAAAGCGCGCGTATTCAACCTCATATACACAGATATATACTGAATACACTTGCCTAAGTTGGTATTTAAGGCCGCTAGATGAGAGTGACCTTGTAAAGCCGAGGGCTTTTCATGGAACACGAATAAAACTGATGACTCTCCTGACACGCCTTACATACATAGAAATTTTTCAAACCCATTTACGCCCATTATTTACACTGTTCGAACTATTGTCCTCATCTTTGTCACCATATTTATTACAACGTTTCGGCCGCTGTACGCTCCGGCCTTCTTCAGGTGGTTGGAATGTCGAACTGAACCCTTTATTTCGCTTTATTTCCACGTGTCATGATTTAATGGATGTCAGTTATCTCCTGTTAATTCCCCTCTGAAGGTTCTCCACTGCCTTAACCGGGTATTGAACTCACACTCTTTGGGTCCTGTCACTGGATCTAACTAACGCCTTTATCCACTGTGTGTCCTTGAGGACATCTATCTATAAATTTCTGGGTATTATAAAACAAATGCCTTCAGCAAATATTTTTTACCAGTGCTCATATTGCAATTTTTGCTATAATCATTTATGTTTTTACCAGAGCTCATATTGCAATTTCTGTTGTTATTATCACTTTTCTCTGGCACTCCTGGTTCCCATATTGTATTCATTTCTATGCTTGGTCGACATTCCAAGCACCTGAAGAAGGCCGGATCATACAATGGCCGATACTGAAATGCTGAAACGCTGTAATAAATATGGCAACAAAGGTGAGGACATTAGTCCGAATAATGTAAATAGTGTACATAATACCTCATCTCAGAAATATAGGCATTTACGCCCCTTTATTCCTTTTCAGGCTTCCAGGAAATGATTATTTGCACAAATAACATATCTATAACGCAGGGTCGAAAACTAGATTCAAGAACGCCCAGTTGATTTCCAGGTATACTGTGGAGGATCCTGTGTCCACCAGATCTAACGCCCATTGATCATGCGTGCGGCATTTTGAAGAACTCATTAAAATACCCGAAGACACGCTCAACAAACAAAGCTTAGTTGCCGACAACCGATGAACGTGCCTAGACAGATATATCTACGCAACGATTTCCAAATCCTATTGAATGTATTCCACGGTGTCTAACTTCCATTAATTAGACAGAGAGAAGAGCTAACCCACATGAGTGTCCATATATCCATGCTTCAGTTGATATATATATATATATATATATATATATATATATATATATATATATATATATATTATTTATTTATTTAAAAATAGGATTCCAAATCGCGACATTAGAAGTCTCATGTTTCAAAACAAGAGGCGAAAACTTCAATATAATTATTTAAATTAAATTGAGTTAAAGTAAGCTCTGTTCCAGCGAAATTTTTTTAGATTCCAAACATTTGAAACATGAGACTTCTTATGTCGCGTTTTGGAATCATATTTTTAAATAAATAATTATATTTATGCTCTACTTTTGTATCGAGCACTATTTTTAAAAAATAATAACTAAAATACTAAGGGACTTTGGATTATTTACCTAACCAGTTCCTTCCTATTTTCTATATATTTTCATATATATATATATATATATATATATATATATATATTAAAATTAAATTTTTTCATATAGACAAAAAACAATTTATTCACTCCAAAGATGCAACTTCATATATAAAAGCTAACGCAGATTTCGTCCTTTTCAGAAATTAATTAAATACTTTTTTATCTAGTATATGAGGTTCACACGGACTGTTTTCTATTTGTCTAGCTGTATATATGTTTGTTTGTCAGTGTCGATCTCTCTCACTTTTCTATCTTTATATATATATATATATATTGAATAAAAAACAGAAATTTACTCTGAGTTTACATTGAGCTCTCCACCTTGGGTCTACCCACACGGATTACCTAATTTTGCATAAACTAAAATATATATATATATATATATATATATATATATATATATATATATATATATATTGAATAAAAACAGAAATTTGCTCTGAGTTTACATTGAGCTCTCCTCCTTGGGTCTACCCATACGGATTACCTAATTTTGCATAAACTAAATATATATATATATATATATATATATATATATATTGAATAAAAAAACAGAAATTTGCTCTGAGTTTACATTGAGCTCTCCTCCTTGGGTCTACCCATACGTATTACCTAATTTTGCATAAACTAAATATATATATATCTCCTCTTTCGAAATCTTATTGAAAGCATATCTCCCTAGCCCAGTACTTGGTGGGGGCCGAGGTTTGGCCGATGATTCCTCCCCCCCGCACCAGGTCGTCGCTTGGACACAAGGTAAAGCCGTATATTCAGTCACCATCAGCATGACGATGTAAGCAGTCACCCACTTGTTGGCCCATGTGAGTATCGTTTCGCTCAAGCTGAATGCATTTACATTTTTCATTTTTTATATTTTTTTTTTTTTTCGTTTTTTTAAATTTTTTATTTTCCCTCCCCCTCCCTCCCTACTGAAAGGCATTTTGTCCCAATAATTCTACTTATTTGATAATTTAGTAAGAAATCCCGGTCCGAAATATTAACAAAGAAAAAAAGTAGAAAAATGGAGAATTGAATGTCTTTGACTGGATGTGATAATAAATCCGGGTAACCGTATTTTCAATTTCTTTTTAGAATAGACAATGGGACTTATACTAAGTTAAAACTTAATGTGATAGGGTATAGCCAACTGTGAACCAAGACTCCTTACCTGTTATCTCCCCCTCCAATCCTTCCCTCTGTTTTGTGTCGTCCTTTTTTGTGTTATCTGTAATAGGAGTAGGTAGTCCCTTCTACCGCCCGGTCAACACTCCTCCCCCTTCTATTGGACATGAGTAGAGGCCCACACCTTGTTTCTTGTCTAGGAAGGTGTTCCCGGTACTGTCTTCTCTCTCCGGCCTCTGTATTAGTGCAGGTCTGTTTCTCCCGTGATGCGTGCAGTCTGTGGCAACATCTCTTCATTCTGAGGGTACACGGCTGACAGTTCTCTGGTTGCTGTTTCCGACTGGTAGTTAGGAGCCCTAACTTTTGCGTAGCGTCTTGAGCGGCTGCTCTGATCAACAGTTGTATAGTACCGGGGTGTTTGTAGTGCCATGTCGCGCGTGGAAAGGTGTCCCTGCAGTCAACTCCGGTGGGCAGCCCTGAGGCCACATAATGATGCGGATTTTGCCAACTCCTCTCTGCCCGCGTCACGGTCGAAACTGTCTGTTTTCTCTTACCTCGGGCCTTCTCATCTTTGCAAATAAATCCAACATGAGTTACAAAAACCGAAAGATTTACCCTAAACCAGCCTCTCAGAAACCACCTAAACCCCTCAACATTTCGTTCTCCAACATCCGGGGCATTAGGACAAACTTCTACAGTCTGGAATCTTTCCTCACTGCAAACGGCCCGGATGTACTGGCTCTCTGCGAGACAAACCTTGTCTCATCTATCCCCTCTTCTGGTCTCTCGATCCCCGGCTATCTTCCTCTCCTCAGAAAAGACTCTCTAACCCACATGCACGGTCTTGGTGTCTACGTCAAGGAACATCTCCCCCTGGCCAGAGAGTCCTCTCTCGAATCGCCTAACCAGTCATACATGTGTCTCCGTCTCTCTCTCCTCAATGCGGTAAGCTATCTCTTTTCCTTTACCGCTCTCCATCCTCTCAAGACTGTGAGATACTTGATAGCATTTCTGACAACATAGACAAGGCTCTCTCCCTCCACCCGTTTGCTCACATTTTTTGTGTTGGAGACTTTAACGCCCATCACACTCCTGTGGCTTAAGAATGCTACTACTGACCATGCAGGCATTCAAACTCTTAATTTTTCAATCTCCCATTCCTTCACACAGATAGTTAACTTCCCCACTCTGTTTTGCCCTCAACCGGGAAAAGTAAAGCCTCTCTACTCGACCTGTGTTTTACCTCTATCCCCGAATCCTGCAGCGCCTCGCAACTATGCCCACTTGGTAACTATGACCATGCAGTAGTATCGGTTAACATCTCCTTTAACTCTACCCCTATAAAGAACCTCCTACCACTAGAACTTCGTTCTATTATCAACGAGCTGACTGGGACGCGTTCCGTGATTTCCTCCGCGATGTCCCCTGGGATGGAGTCTTTAAGCTCCCTGTCCAAGAATGTGCTTTTGAGGTCTCTTCCTGGGTTAAAGCTGAATCGACGCTTTCATCCCATCAAGGAAATATAGGGTTAAGTCGCGCTCCTGCCCCTGGTTCTCGGCTGCTTGCTCAGCCGCCATCGCCCATAGGAACCACTACTTCCACCTATACCGTAGCGACATGTCTGACTGCAATAGACGTCTCTTTGCCGCCGCCCGTAACGAATGTAAGCGTGTCCTAAATGATGCTAAGTCACTATTTGCGGCTCGAATGAAGGAACGTATTGCATCTCGAAAATTTGGCTCCAAAGATTATTGGCGTCTCTGCAAGAGTGTATTGAATAATTGCAAACCCTCTATACCTCCTCTATTCAACCAGTTCGAAGTCTTGACCTCCTCTACCGACAAGGCCGAATGCTTTGCTCGGAAATTTTCATCCAACTCGACGCTCGACTCTTCTGGTGTACCCATACCCGACTTCCCTCTTAGAACTGAGGCCATATTGAGTGGGTTAAACATAACCCCAACTTTGCTACTGGGCGTTATCTCCAATTTAGATCCCAACAAGGCGAGTGGTGGAGATGGGATACCAGCCATTGTCTTAAAGAAATGCGCGCCTGAACTGGCGCCCGCCCTTTCGAAACTATACAACTACTGCCTCAAGGAATCTTTGTTTTCCTGACTGCTGGAAGTCCTCTTCGATCGTTCCTGTCTTCAAGAACCCGGCGACCCCTCTGACCCTTCCAACTACCGTCCTATCATTCTCCTTCCCCTCTTCGGCAAAATCTTCGAAGCTCTAATCAATACCGGGGTGGTTAACCACCTCACATCCCATAATCTGCTCTCAGACAAGCAATATGGTTTCCGCTTTGCCAGATCTACAGCCGATGTGCTCACAGCCATCACGGAAACAGTCTACTGAACTCTCCAAAATAACGGGGGGGAAGCCCGAGCCGTGGCACTAGATATCTCCAAAGCATTTGATAGGGTTTGGCACGCCGGCCTTCTCCGCAAGATCCAGGGTTATGGCATTACGGGTCAGTTATATAACGTAATACAATCATTCCTGTCAAACCGTGAATTGAAGGTCGTTCACAACGGATTCTCCTCCAGTTCCTATCCCACGAACGCAGGTGTTCCTCAAGGCTCCAACCTAGGCCCCACTCTATTCCTTATCTATATAAATGACTTCCTGACGCCGTAACTTCTCAAGTCGGCATCTACGCGGATGACACAATTTATTCCTGCCTCAAAAACAAATCCAGTCTCGCTGACAAAACTCACCTTGCCGTGCGTCTCGAAAAGGACCTCCAATCGATTGTGAACTGGGGCATGATTTGGCTGGTCAACTTCAACGCTACGAAGAAAAAACTGCTCTCTATTAATCACCACAGAGAGCCTTCCCTTCCCCTCCATTAGAATGTCTGACGCTCAACTTCTCGAGAGCAACTCTCTGCGGCTTCTCGGTCTCACGTTGACTGCTGACCTGAGATGGAATAAATACATCGAGTCAATTGCCTCGTCCACTGCGAGGAAAGTTGGCTCCCTGATCCGCGCTAGGAAGTTTTTCTCCCCTGAGTCGATCCTCCAGATATACAAATCCACAATTCGCCCTTGCATGGAGTATTGCTGCCATATATGGTCTGGCGCCCCTTCTGTTTGCTTCAGGGGTTCTTGATAGGCTCCAGAAGCGGATATGCAATATGGTTGGCCTGCCCTGGCGTCTCGTCTACAGTCACTTTCTCACAGACACACCGTCGCCTCCTCTGTCTGTTCTACAAATACTTTCATGGAAATTGCTCCGAGGAACTGCATTCGCTGGTTCCCAAACTTCATGAGTTCAAGCGCCCTACAAGCTGGCATCCCGCTCTCACCCCTTCACTGTCGAAACTCCCTAAATGTAGCCGTCTCTTCTACTCTAATAGCTTCATGTCTCGCACCTCTCGCCTGTGGAACTCTCTTCCTTCTCCTGTTTCCTGAGAGTTATAATCTCCAGCTATTTAAGTGTAATGTCAATCGACATCTCCAGTTGCCTTAATCTATCTACTACCCTCACCTTTCTTCTATCACTCCTATCTGATCTTCCTGTTTTCTGTAAACCTTGCGTCCTAGTGGCTCCCCGCCTTGTTTGGGGTGAAATACTTAAAATATATATATATATATATATATATATATATATATATATATATATATGTTTTGAATAAAAACAGAAATTTGCTCTGAGTTTACATTGAGCTCTCCTCCTTGGGTCTACCCATACGGATTACCTAATTTTGCATAAACTATATATATATATATATATATTTATATATATATATATATATATAAAAAAAAATAGAAAAAAAACTGTAAATTGCTAATACCCCTTGAAGAGTGGACGGACAGGTCCGACTACGAAATTCTGGAGTTGGGATGATGCAAGTAACGTCAATCAGTTAAGTGACATATATATATATATATATATATATATATATATATATATATATATATTACATAAAAGGTTAATTGTCAGATTTGAAGCAGACCAGGAAACAATAGTATTAAAAAGTGTTCAATGCACGCGTGAAAAAAAAAAGAACATAAAAATAGTATGTAGAGTTTTTAACTTTTAAAATCAGGTTATTTAATTCCGCTACCTTGGTTTCAATCTTACGGTATCCTTAGGCGATTTTTATCAAATGTCTTCGTTTAAAATTGCACTTCGACAGGGAAGAACTATCTTTTGAATTAATGCTGTGAACGTTAGAATTTATATATTATTTTCATTCTAATTATATTCATATTATATATATATATATATATATATATATATATATATATATATATATATATATATATATATATATATATATATATATATATATATATATATATATATATATATATATATATATATATAGACACGCACACACACACACACACACATATATATATATTTTATATATATATATATATATATATATATATATTGTATGATTGATTGATCGACTGATACGCGGGTGAAGCCCAGGGGGTCCTTAACTCTTTGAAATCATTCAGCAATTGAGACATCAAGCGTAGATAATGTCCCAGAGTCAGTTCAAAAGCACTTACCCGCTGGGAGGTGGACATTGAAATAGGAGAAACAGATGCGACATGGAAGAGAAGGGGAGGGAAGATAATAGGGGGAACGAAAACAAAACTAAAGATCAAAATGAAATGATAATAAACTTCATTACGCCGATCTCTTAGAAGCCGATATTATTGAAAATGGGGGCGATTTCGACTATCGTCTGCTAATACACTAAACCTATCTTGAGAGATTTGACCGAGAGCGGAAGATTCGCGGATATATGAAAGACATTAGTGGACAATGGTTTTTCTAGGCAGACAAGCAACTATGTCGCTTGAAATTTCATCTGTAGAAATCCGAGTAAGAATTAAGTTTATACACAGAGCGTTGTTGATGAGTTGAACAGGATTTAGAAAAGAAAAGAACTGGTGATTTAAATCGATTTGTTTATATTATTTATCTGCAAACTATTGATTTTATCTCTGTTGCTGTTGTCACAACGTTTCGGCAGTTGAAACTTCCGTCCTTCTTCAGGAATATATATCGATCCAGGTCGTCTCCAGGTAGTGAACTGTTTATTTAGGTTTGGTTTGGTTTCTTTTACGGCATATCAACCTCAATGGATTATTTAATGCTGACATGATTTTTATTGCTGCTAAAATGTTTTATCTATCTATCTATCTATCTCAGTATATATTGGCTTGTTTTGGTTTCTTTTACGGCATATCACCCTCAATAAGTTATTTAAGGCCAACAAGATTTTTATTGCTTTTTTCAAAAATGTATATATGCTAGTTTTATTATCATACGTGTCAATCTGATGAGCTTTTTCTTTAGAACGACTCGAGATACAAGACAGTGGAGGAGGCAACGGGAAATCACTTCATAATCTTTCCCAATAATATATGGCGTTTCATCTATATATATATAAAAAACAGAGAATGCCTGTTTGTTTGTCTGTCTGTTTGACACTTTTTGCCTCGAGATTCATTCAGCTGATTTTGACCAAACTTGGCACATACATTGTACAATGTAAAGGACAGGTTTTTAGTGTTAAATAATCGATAATTTTGAAAAAAACAATAATCGATAAAGCCGATCAAAAAAATCGATAAATTTGACTTTTTTCCTCCGATTTCGTTTAAACTCGGTATGTAGGTTACTTACATCATGGCAAGCTCAACGATACCTCATTTTTATTCCTACGCCATTGTGTTTAGCGAAAAAAACCCTCGAAAACGAAAAATCGATTTCAACACAAATCGATTTCAACACAAATCGATTTCAACACAAATTTTAAACTAAAAACTCCCTCAGTTTTCAAGCAATCTAATACAAACTTCACTCAATTGAAGCCAACAATAAGTTGTTCGTTTAATAGTCATTTAACTTGTTAATTGGGTCAACCCATATAGAGAAAACATGCGTAATTAGTGAAAATGACGATTTTTACTGGTTTCTTTCTTATTTTTCATTGATATTTTAACAAGTTTTCATCAAACTTAACAATTGCTTTAGAAATGTATCCTCTTTTACATCCCTGGCAGCACACAGACAAATTGAATTTCAAAAACAACAAAATAATTGTGGAGTGAAGTGGGTCTGCATGTTGCCTGTTTTAACCTTTCATGTCCTCGGCTAACTGATTGAATAAATACAGACTACTTCTGTTATATCAGTAACTGCATTAATTCAAAATGTTTGTTAATGAAAGTACTTTTAAAGTAATTGATGAAGATAGACTTTGTTACATCTTAACATGATGCTGTTTTCGCTCCATTCTAATTGAACGCTTTTTCTGATCGATCATCTTGTTGTGGCTGGTACTAGATAATATAGAAAGGGGATGTGGGGAGAGCCATTATCACCCATGTCCTAAAGTGACATAACATTTAAAAAAATCTTTGTATGTGACTGTGAAAAATTCGAAAACAGTTAGGAAGGACGTATGTTTTTTTTTTCCTTTTCTTAACGTCATATCAATTCCTTATCGGTCATTTAATGCCAAAATGTAAATTTATTGGGAACTTCGGTAACTTCTATTTCAAAAACGTATTGCTGGTAATTTTTCTCTTCATTTTCTAATAATATATTGTTAGTAATCATTTTTTACTATGAAAATGTAGAGATGGTATTCTTACTAAAAATGTATTTTTAGACTTTCATAATGTTTTGAGTCTAGATTCAGGATTTGCCGCTAGTTTGGACCCTAAATGGTGCTACCACACCCGATCAGTGTCGACCTGGGAGCAACAGCAATTAAGACGTTGTTCCATGATCCTCAAAACCTCCCAATCCGAGGTCTTGCTACCGGATGTAGTTTATGGTCATACCCAAGGCGAAAGAAGAAAGAAAGCAACACCGGTTGAATTCAGTGATGCGGGGCGGAACTTCATCAAAATGTTCATACTATTAAATTCAGTTTGCAGGGTGCTCTTTGTATTTCATCAATTATTTTGCGCATGTTCGACATGTGAAATGTGCGTGTTTTTTTTTTTTTTTTTTTTTTTTATGCGTAGACTTCGTCTATGAAAAGATAAATATGCCGGTGGCTTAATGTTTAACGTTGTGGAGCGAGAAATCGGAGAGTCGAATTCAATCGGATTCTTTATATTCATTTACACCGAAATGACCTCTGACAAAGGTATGAGTCTATCTCCCACATTTTAGCGATGGGTTAAATCGTAGGACTTGTATCTTGAAACATCATGGCTATTCACAATTATCAATTATTAGAATTCAAAAAATGTGTCGGTTTGAAACAGCATACAAAGGGTTAATAATCGAGCACTCTGTTAATTATCTATGTAAAATAACTTGGTAACAAGATAAGCTGCTTTATATTATGCAACGTTAATTCAGAGGATTAGTAACCTTTCACATTTGAATATGCTAAAAGAAATTTTCCTGTTTTTCTAACTTACTGCCACAGCTCTGACAACCTTCAGCATTTTTTTCCCAAACCATTTCTGACATTTCGACAACCTTATCTTTGTAATCCAAAATTCCTTGTGGTTAACTTCACACGATAATCCGAAATCATCTTGACTCCTCTTGTGTCCTGATCTCACCACGGCATCATGCCATGATGCGTCGGTTAAGAGTCGACCACTTGATACTGACTTTTCGCTTCAATGGGCTTTGGAAGCCAATCGCCGTACCACATAGCCAAGGCGTCGATTGAAAACATCCAGCGTCAGATTTATCTACACCTGACGAACAAGGCCGCGAATGGGCTGATGATGGAAATTGGCACGGCTATAAAGTGTTCGACTCAATTTGTTATATTACAGATTAATACGCTGACTGACCACTACTCGTAAAATAGTGACAGTTAGCATTACCATCTTGACCATAGAACAGAAAGTCTGATAGCAACGTGAATATTTTAAGGAAATAATAATATCAAGGAACATGAAAGTAGTAAGCGTCTCTACTCCGTAATGAAGGAAGCCAACAAATTCAAAATGGAATTCCAAATGGACGTAGAGATGCAACTACAGCACAATACACCGGCTGAAACTGCAAAATACCTAAAAAAGATAGCTAAGACGAATGCAACCGACCAGTTACAGAAGCGATGGCAAGATAAACCGCTTCATGGCCAATACTCTGCCCGTACCAAACAAGCTGACGTAGACAAAACCCGTACCCATCAGTGGCTACGTAGTGCAGGGTTGAAAGCGGAAACTGAAGGTTTTATCCTTGCTGCGCAGGACCAATGCTTGCTAACTAGGAATTATCAAGCACATATACTAAAATATTGTGTCAGCCCAAAATGCAGATTCTGTGATAAATATCCAGAAACGATTGATATCAGGTTGTACGGTGTTGGCACCCACTGACTATAAAACCCGACATGACAGAGTGGGCCAATATCTGCACTGGAAAATCTGCAACTTCTACGGGAAGAAAACTGAAAGAAAATGGTATGAACACCACCCAGACCCGGTTACGGAGATAGGACCTGTTACAATACTATGGGACTACACAATACACACTGACAGAACAATCAACGCCAACCGCCCAGACATTGTTATTAAAGACCACAAACATAAAAAAGAGCCTCCTTATTGATATGGCAGTCCCTGCAGACTGCAATGTATATTTGAAGATATTCAAAAAGCTGTCAAAATACAAGGACCTTGAGATAGAAATCTAAAAAATGTGGCATATGGGAACAGCAACAATCTCTGTTGTGTTTGGGGCCCTAGGATTGGTTGGAAATGATTCCAGTAGACTAATTGAAGGGATTCCTGGAAGTCCATGCCTCAAAGAGATACAAAAAATTTTTCTGACAAGTACAGCCCACACTTTACGAAGTGCTTTATCTATGTAATATATATATATATTTTTTGTCAGTGGAAAGTGTCATGATGCCATTTCTAACATTAGGTCCCTGGGCGGGACCCGGAAAGAAATGTGTAAACGCTAGAAATCAAAAGAAATAAAAAATTAAAATAATAATCACTTTGATGACCGTGTGTTGGGAGCAACCTGACAAGCCCCCTACACATATCTGAGATAAAAGACGAAGAGGTCGTCACGCATGTCTTGGGCAAATAGACATAGCGAAGACTCGCCTTTCCCTGGTCAAACCACAGCTGATGCTCTTCAGCTTGAAGTCAGGCCTTACTCACTGGCACATGGGCGTTTCCAACTGATGCCCTTCATAGAACAGAAAGTCAGATAGCAGCGTGAATATTTTAAGGAAATAATAATAATAATAATAATAATAATAATAATAATAATAATAATAATAATAATCATTTGATGACCGGGTGTTATTCAATTATTTAATATAATTTCTATAATTGAATTGGAAGTTTTTAGCTTCTGTTTTTGAAACATGGTATTTTCTGTGTAGTGATGGAATATATATATATATAATCCTGTGTAGTGATGGAATAATATATATATATATATATATATATATATATATATATATAATATATATATATATTTTAATCATATATAAATAATGTCTGATGAGTTACTAAACAACGAAACGTAAGTGGCACGCCAAACGTAGGTATATGTATATTTATGTTAAATTTACTATTTCAACAATATATTTGCACAAGACACACACATATAAATTTCTATTTCTTCAATATATTTGCACACACACACACACGCACACGCACACAGACACACACACACACACATATATATGACGTTTCTCATCATATTGTTTATATTTTGCCATATATGTGGACATAAGAATATATACATGTATATATATATATATATATATATATATATATAAGCCTATTTTTATGTGTGTGTTTGAAGTGCATAGATATATTAATATTTTTTTCTGTGAGAATAAACACGAGACAGCAACTCCTACATTTGCCAATATTATTATTCGAAATAAAAGGATAAAGTCTAAATATCGTTTGTAAAGAAAGCTATGCAAAGCATACGAATATCGTTAAAAACTCTTACAAAATGTTCAGTCATTCTGTGTTCCGCCATTCATGTGACGAAATGCTTTCATTCTGATCTGGAAAGATCAAAAGATGAACGTTTCGTTTGTCAACTGAGAGCAGACCCAGAACTTTGCCAAGCGCATCCTTCTTTAACGACGACTCCATTTAGTCATGTGGACACAGGCACAATCGAAGAAACATCGGCCACCCAAAATTAAATACACGAATAAAGAATTTATAAAGATTTTAAATAAATTTTCACAAGCAACTACTGAACTCAATATGGCGCCAATTTAAAATTAATCCTATGCGCTTACATTTTTCAAAAGATATTTAAATAACTCCGAGATTTTTTTTCTTTCACTCCCAAACCACATCCAGGCGAATGTGATCATTTCTCTATTCATATACGATCGATCAGTGATTTTTTTTATATAAAGATTACTTTTTAAAAATATGCATTTTATAAAATACTTACTGCTTTTATTTCTGCATTCAGAAAAAATATTATTTTTAGCATTTATTTTTAAATTAAAAAAGCGAGGTTAGATATTTCTATTGGTCTTAATTGATGAATTTTTTTTTAAACATTTAAGCGTCCTGCACTACGGAAATAAAGAAAAGAGACTAGATTTAATTCTCATGTTAAAAATATATTTTATATTGGACTCTATGGCTAGTATAATAAAACATAGCAAAAAATAAACAAGATTCCTTCACTTATCAGCGGTAGTATTTCCCACGTACCGCGGACATATGAAACCGCAGATAATAAGCAACTTTAAATAATTCTTTTTTTATCTATTTATCTTCTTATAATATCTATATAGACCTTTTTATTTATTTATATTTAAATTTTATTTATTTATATTTTTATTTATGTTTTACTAAATTATTTGTTAATTATTTATTTACATTTTATTTATTTATTAATTTACCCATTCATGTGTTTTAAATATTTATTTTATTTTAAATATTTATTTTATTTTAAATATTTATTTTATCTTAAATATTTATTTTATTTTAAATATTTATTTTATTTTAAATATTTATTTTATTTTAAATATTTATATTATCTTAAATATTTATTTTATCTTAAATATTTATTTTATTTTAAATATTTATTGTCTTAAATATTTATTTTATTTTAAATATTTATTTTATCTTAAATATTTATTTTATCTTAAATATTTATTTTATTTTAAATATTTATTTTATTTTAAATATTTATTTTCTTTTCATATTTTAATTATTTCTTATTTTTATTTGACCCTTTATATTTTTACTTATTTATATTTTTTGTTTATATATTTTTTTTTTTTTTACTTACTTAATTTATTATTACTTTTATATTTTATTTATTATTTATTTTTATTTATTTATGTATATTGTTCTATTTGTTTATTAAATTTATTTAATCTTTTTTTTTAATATTTTATTCATAATCAGTAATAAGGAGTGCAAGAGAAAAGCGATAATAACAACAAAAGTTGCAATATGAGCTCTGGTAAAAAAAACATATAATGATAACAGCAAAAAAATTGCAATATGAGCACTGTTAAAAATAGTTTATAATACTCAGAAATTCATACACAGATGTCCTCAAGGGCACATGTCACGCTGGATAAAGGCGTTAGTTAGATCCAGTGACAGGACCCAAAGAGTTCAACATTCCAACCACTTGAAGAAGGCCGGAGCGTACAACGGCCGAAACTTTGTAATAAATATGGCGACAAATATGAGGACAATAGTCCGAATAATGTAAATAGTGTACATAATACCTCATCTCAGAAATATAGACAGATACTGAAGGGCCGAAATGTTGTAATAAATATGGCAAACAAAGATGAGGACAATAGTCCGAATAATGTAAATAGTTTACATAATACCTCATCTCAGAAATATATACAGATACTGAAAGGCCGAAACGTTGTAATAAATATGGCGACAAAGATGAGGACAATAGTCCGAATAATGTAAATAGTTTACATATTACCTCATCGCAGAAATATAGACAGGTCATCCTTGTTTATTTATATTTATATTTTTTGTTTAATATAATATTTCATATGCATATTTAATATTAATTTTAATCTATAAATTAGTTTTATTAAGAAATAAGCAATACTTTTCTTTATTAGCTGTCATTTACGCTCACTCTGAAGAAAAATAAAACACTGATGTTCCGTTGATTTCTCCATCATTTGAATTCAATGATGTCTTTCACTTAGAATTGTTGCCACACGACTCTTGAGGAACCATTTTTTGTCTTACCTATAGTTGGAAGTAGAAGTAATGAATTTTGGCATGTTATCGGTAAATTTGTCAAAGTTTATATTTATTTTTATTTTATTCTAACAGAATATCCGCGCTTTTTGTAAGAAAATGATGATTGATTTTAAATTATTGTTGCAATTTGTGGAGAAAAATGATGCTTTTCAGTATTACTCAATGATCTTTCCGAGGTGACCGCCATCTTCTGGCTTTCTTCTTCTATATTTTGGATAGGAGTCATTTACTTGTTCAAATTTAAGTTTGATTTAAATCAAAGGTAAAAAGTTAGTGGGGAGTTTTGCAAAAACAGCATGATTTGATCCGTTTAATATGTATTTGATGCAATACTTGATTGAATGAATTGATGAGAAAATTTCAACATTGATATGACAATTAATTTGTCGCAACAAATATGTATAGTAAGGCAATACCTACTGATTGGTGATTTCTTGATCGACTTGACGTCTATATTGTCTCACTTTGATCTTGCCGATGTGACCTCCATTTTCTGGCTTTCTCCTTGTATATTTTGGATAGGAGTCATTTACTTGTTCAAATTTAAATTTGATTTAAATCAAAGGGGAAAATAAGTGTTTGTGACCCCTCACTCCCGGACCCCCTTTAATCAAAAGGAAATATACTCTTCCAATTACCCTGGGTAATATAGTTTCAGAATATATGTGGTTATCGCGGTCTATCTCCAAAACACTAGGAGGAGTTCGATAACAAACGGACAGAGAGAGGCTACAACTTCATATATATATAGATAGTTTATTGTCTATCCGAGTACTTTCCAATGTTGATATATTTATTTTCAATTATTGTTCTGTTTATATTTACGCAAGGTTTTAATTTCGGGCATTCTCACGCTTGAAGGGACCAATTTCAAGTAATTCAAGGTGACAAAGGTCAAACTAAATATAATTGTAAAAACGTTTGATTCCATTGGTGAAGTTGAATTAAAAAGAATTTTTAAAAAAACTTCTAATTCCAATGAATAATTTATTGTAATTTACTATAATAAAAACTTGTAATTCCAAAGGATAATTTGAATTTATAACGTATACAATGTAGTTTAGTGACTGTTTCATTTATTTCTCAAGAGTTGATTACTCTTGAGAAATAAATGAATTGATTAGGATTGCAAAAGCTTTCCGAAATATATCTGTTTTAAAAATAAATTACCCTTTGGAATTACAAGTTTTTATTCTTTTAAATATTTTTATGTTTGTGTTTTGAACACATAAAGACAAAACACTTGGGAAATAGAAATATTTTGTAGCGTGTTTACAAAAAAACATTACACCTGTCGGTGAGTGACGTTCGACTGGGCAACACTTCGAGGGAAGACGAACACAAGTTTTTGTGTAGCCAATAAATACGTTAGATGTCATAGTCCGCGACAGTAAGGAGAACCAATTGTATCCATGTGGCCCCAACGTCGGACATGAAGCACACCACCTCACTGACTGTTTTCCTTCCTGAAAATATTACAAGTTACACTGTCTTGATATTCTCCGATTCACACTGCTTGTTTTATCTACATCTGTTATAGTTTCCCAGTGTGTGAAAATTGATTAAAAAAAAAAAACACACACACAAAAATTATATATAAAAAATATTATATTTACATACACCCAATTAGAAACAAATAATTTGTAATCGGGTTTACGTAAAGTTTCATTTTTTAATCAATTGCGTTTTTTGTATTTAATCCATTTTTTACAAAATTTTTTTATATATATATATATATATATATATATATATATATATATATATATATATATATATATATTATAAATTAACTGATTTAACATATGGTTTTTTTCGCTACACAGTAATAACCATATAAAATTTTCCTTAAATAATAATATTTAAAAATAAAATTAAAAAATTGGAGCTGGTAATATACATACTTATATTTCATATAATTTATGTAAGTCGATTACATTTACTTGTTTTAAAAAGAAATATAGTCTATTAGTAATTAAGAGTAAAAATATTTTAAAATTGTAGTTAAATAAAACGTATTCTAACCCAAACATCCCGAGAAAGAATATTGTGAGAAACATTTTGCAGTTAATAAAAAAACGCAGACGACATGCATTTAACGGATGTCAGAATTCGTTGAAAAATACACCCCTACCCTCCCTAGACTTAACCCTCTTTTCGAACGCAACACATAATTGATACAAAAATAGTTAATAAAAATGAACACGGTACCGCCCCTGTCTGAATGATTTGATTTCTCTGTATCCTTGGAAACAGCAAATTATGAATTTATATGTGCGTTTAAAACTCAGTAAATTTAAAAATAAGTTATTCCAACATTCGCTTGAAGATGAAACCGAACTAATGTTTTTAAATTAATTATATAATTAAATTTGAAGTATTTAGGTTCAGTTTTTGAAACATGGTTATTACTGTGTAGCGAAAAATTACATATTTTAATCAGTTAATTTATAATATTTATGCTCTGTAAATTTACATTGAGTACTGTTTTGTAAAAATAAAATAAAATATATCAATAAGAACACTGGATTATATATCTTACTGTTCTTTATATATATATATATATATATATATATATATATATATATATATATATATATATACTTTTATTTTATAGATACAATATATTTAAGTTAAGTCACATTTAAGTTAAGTTACATCAGGAATCGATCTTGTATTCCATTACTGAAAGAGACATTTAATCTGACGACCTTGTTACATAGAAGAGTCTACTTAGCTAAATGGTACAAGCACGTCAGATTAATCGACGGTTTTCGTATAGGAATACAGGTTCCATTCCTGTCAGAGAACGCATATTTTCTACGAAATTTCTCGAACATGCAGGCCTGTAAATATAATTAACACTGTTTAATTAAAAACAGACCATCTACTTAAATACATTGTATGCATAAAAATAACGTGTGAATAGAAAATATATTAAATAATTAATCCATTTCATTATGTATATATATATATCTTACTTATTATAAAACGCAGATTGTGTGTGTGTGTGTGTACGTTTATATATTGGATCGGATTTCCTACATTTTTCAACCGATTTCAACAAAACTTCACAGGACTGCGTAAAATTACCTTGCGGTGGTTCTGACAGCGCCCAAAATAGGAAAAACGCAATTGTTTTTGAACGAAATCAATTTGAAAACACGATAAAACACGATTCTGTCGTCAGAATGAAAAGGGGACAACTCATATTGAGTTATACTTATAAAACCCAGGTTGCTTGTGTGTGTGTGTGTGTGTTCGTTTATATATGGCATCGGGTTGCCTACATTTTTCAACCGATTTCAACAGAACTTCACTATATTTTGGCAGGTAGTGTTTCTTATTGTCTTGCACACTTTTTTCTTTATTTTTACATTCAGAATGCTTAAAAAATTCCATTTACAAGACAAATGTGTTTAATAAAATTCTATTCAATCGATTGAAAACAATGTTTTTGTTTGAGTTTGGGTTAGACCAATTCGTAAAAAACAAACCCCAAAAAACAAAACAAAAAAAAAACTAATTAAGACATGCGTGTCCGTCAACCTTAAACAATAATCTTTGTCAATTTTATTTTTCATTCTTTATGATGCTCGATACTTGATCTATCTCTTACTGTTACATCCCCGGGCAACGCCGGGCTCTTCTGCTAGTATATATATATATATATATATATATATATATATATATATATATATATATTACAATAAAAATATTTCACGTCGCTACGCTAAAACCTTAATGTTAAGATGATAATTCTTCAGTCGATAGTAGATAGCTAATGATAAAAGAAGATTTTGTTAGTAAAATAAAAAAAATAAAAAAAATCTTTATCTCTTTTCGTTAGGTAAATTTTGACCTTATGCCCTCCCCCCCCTTTAACTGCTAACAGAAAAAGAAATTAGCAATTACGACATTTCGGGATCCCCCAAAACACTTTTAAACCAGCAATCCGAAGCCTTTCTAAGCCCTCGCTTACAGATGATATTTTTTTTCTTTAGTGCATATGAGGCTGGAAAAAGAAAATATAATTTAAAATCGCCCACCCACGTCCGACTGATGCATTTACAATACACTTGCTTTTCTTCACTTTTCCCCTTCTTTACTTCTTCTTCTTCTTCTTTGTTCTTCACATACTACTCCTCCTTTTCCATTACACCCAACGTCTGCGTTTGTTTATTTACTTTGAAAAAAATAATGTAGCGTTCTTTTTTTTTTTTTTTTTTATCTTAATAAAAAAAAACGTTAGGTAGGCATTCGATAAATAATCGCCTGAGGATACCCTAAGATTGAAACCAAGGTAGTGAATACAACTGACCTCCTGATATATATATATATATATATATATATATATATATATATATATATATATATATGAAGAAATATAGTCTTAAGGTGTGCTATATTTACGGGATGAAGTGCTCAATATCAGTGATAGAGTATTGTAAATATAAAGTGATCATAGAAGTTAACACTTAGAGGCGACAGTCTGTTTCAGGCCTGACGATTGCATATAGCCTGAAACAGACTGTCGCCTCTAATGTTGACTTCTATGTTCACTTTTATATATATATATATATATATATATATATATATATATATATATATATATATTAGTAGTAGTAGTAGTAGTAGTAGTAATAATCTTATAAGTATAAGAAATTAGACTCGAACGGGAAAATTTTCGGTGTCTTGATTTGAGAATAATCAAACCAATACCAAAGGGAAAAAAAGGTATAAAAAAGAAAGAACAAAGAACATGTACGTTACCCGAAAATAATCGTCTAGCATCCAAAGTCCAAAAAAAAAAAAAGATTCAAGAAGAATAACTAAATAAAGTGCTCAATACGGTAAGTAGAGCAGACCTAATTAAACCTAGAGAGCCAGACAACCTACCAAATTTATGTATATTATGAAATGGACAAATCCGACAATTATTTTAGGACATTTTTTATGTATATATTTTTTATGTTTAACTATAAAAAGAACGTATAAACATAAAAAATGTCTTTATATATATATATATATATATATATATATATATATATATATATATATATATATATATATATGTATATGTATTATGAAATGTACAAATCCGACAATTATTTTAGGACATTTTTATGTATATATTTTTTATGTTTAGCTATAAAAGAACGTATAAACATAAAAAATGTCTTTTATATATATATATATATATATATATATATATATATATATATATATATATATATAATTTACAACAGGTATTGCCAAAAACCCCTACTAATCTTCTTCATCTTCTTGTACCTCTTATTATTCTTATTGATGTTGGTAAGAGGAAAGAAACAAGACCACTATTAAATGTTGCAGATGCATATGTCTGCACTGTTGGGAAAGACAAAGAACTAGAGAAGATATATTTCTATTTAATTTCAAATCAAACACGTATCACCCGCAACGTATATATATATACACGAGGAGGTAAGGTCAAGGAAATTCCTTCAGAAAATCAATGGACGAACCGGAAGTTTGTGAATTACGATCGTGATTAACGGAAATTATGGAACGGGAGAGAGAAAGAAAATGGTTGGCTATTATGGTGGTCAGGGCTTTCCGGAAGCATTCCAAAAATTCCTTTGCACTTCCGTTTCCGCTTTTCCTTATTCATTGTTTTCTTCTTTTTTTTTTTACGCATCTACGCTGCTAGATTCTCTTTGCTATCAAAAATGCATTGCCATTTGTATACACCAATTTAATTACTTTTATCAAACTTTAGCCGTATATACCGAGCTTTTCATGGTCCTGGGTATGATGATAAACTACATCTGGCAGTAAGGCCTCTGACCGAGAGATTAGCGGTTTTAAAGAACGTAGAACCACCTCTTAACTGCTGCTATTTCCGGGTCTAACCTAACTCAGGGTGGTAGCACCTGTTAGGGTCCCAGCTATAAGCAAATAATGAACCCCGAAACATTTTTTTATGATAAAATGAGCAACAATACAATTTTATAGAAAAGTGAAAACCTGTGCAACGCTAAAAATATAAAAATACATTTTATTTTATGATCTACAAATTACGTATGTAAAACTTATGCCTTTTACTCTGGAAGTATAAAATTGTGTACAAAATCTTTAGTTGAAAGCATGAAAATTACATAAAAGATATTTAGATTTCAGTATTATGTAACCCATAGGGGTGTCGATATGCCGTTAAATAAAATCAACCAAAATCAATCAATCTTTACGTCCCTATCGAACGGTCTGTCTCAATATGAATATATCTACCTTCTCCTATTAGTATCTATCTATCTATCTATTGTAGTCTGTTAATATCTATCTATCTACCTATCTCACTATTTTAATATCTGTCACTCTAACAGTCTGTTGATATCTATCTATCTATCGTAGTTTGTTAATATGTATCTATCAATTTCACTCTTTTAATATCTATCTATCTCTTTATGTTCGTATCTATCTATCTATCTCACTCTTTTAACATCTATCTATCTATCTATCTTAATTTGTTACTATCTATCTATCTCTTTATGTTCTTATCTATCTATCTATCTATCTATCTATCTATCTATCTATCTATCTCACTCTGTTAATATCATTATACCTACCTACCTATCTATCTATCTATCTATCTATCTATCTATCTATCTCGGTCTGTTCATAATTTATCTATCTTCGGATTAATGTTTTCATCTTTGTTGTTTTTATCACATCTTCTAGACGTCTTGTTTTCCGGCCTTTTTCCAGGTGTCTATCAGTCTTGGTATGCATCAGGGTTTTTCCAACAGAAAACATGAGGCAATATAGATGTTGTTCTACAGAAGGATGCTGAGTATACCATGGGCCGAATATGTGAGCAATGAGGAAGTTTTAGAGAAAACGCAAACCAAAAGAAAACATATACTTAACCTCGGGAAGATACAGTTGAGGTTTCTTTGGCTCATAATGAGGAAGGAGAGCTTGGAAATATCTGATAGTCACGGGCGTGGTGCTGGCAACTCGGACAGTCGCCGGGGCGCCATCAAGGCCGAGAGCGCCATCACCCCGCCATGTCATGTGTTTGGGAGCTTCCGTCCGTTAATGACTGAAGACATTAAATTCTTTGACTATTTTATCAATGGAAAATGATCCTGTCAAGAAGATAGTTTGGTTTGATTTATTTTGTTTTGTTTTACGGCATATCAACACCTCAATGGGTCATTTAATGCCGACAACTTTTTATACTGGTAATATTTTTTGTTTTGTCAAAAATCAATTTCTGGTAATAGTTTTTCCTCAAAAATGTATAGCTGGTAATATAATTTAAAAAAATGTATTGCAGGTAATATTTTTTTTCAAAGATGTATCGCTGGTAACAGTTTTTCTTCTTCAAAAATTTATTTCTGGTAATAATTTTTTGCAAAGTATTTCTGGTGTCAAAACCTAGTTTTACACTTTCATATTGCTTTTTACCTCAGTTTTGGGGTTAACTATTTGCCCATAGCTGGGACCCTAAGAGGTACTACCACCCAGGGTCAGGATGGACCTGGGAACACCAGCAATTAAGAGGTGCTTCCACGATCTTCACAACCTTCTGATCAGAGGCCTTGCTGTTGGACGTAGTTTATCGCCTTACCCTGGACGCGGATGTAGTTTATCGTTATACCCAGGAGAGCGGATGTAGTTTATCGTCATATCCAGGACGGGTCAAGTAGATATGTGCAGAAAGTGCCATGAAAAGATTTGCAGATCTAAAGGTTATAAAGTGTTCTAAAATGTTTATTTAGCTTGTATTACGTTGTATATTGCTATAAACTCGTTATTGTATATTTTTATTTTGTCTCTTTTTGCAAATTAAAAATTAAAAATATATACTCCCTACCCATCTAACTACCGTACTATCAGTCTTCCACCGCTCTTCGGCAAAGTCTTTGAGACTTTAAATAATGCCAACGTGGTTAAGCACCTTATCTCCCATGGTCTATACTCTGTGACAAACAGTATGGTTTTCGCTTTGCCCTATCTACCGCTGACGTGCTTACGGCCATAACCGAATTTGTATACAAAACTCTTGATAATAAAGGCGAAGTTCGAGCTGGGGTTTGTAGAATAACAATAATAAACAGCACTTACCGGCGTAAAGGTCCCAGCTAGCGTCCAGCTGGCAGACAAAAATAAAGCAGGTTGTAACTTAATACAAACCCTGCAAACTAACTGATGAATCAAGCTGGTATTTATATAGAAATACCTCCACTAAGGTACCAGCAGCCAATCACAGCCCAAGCAATGGACTATACCACTTTAGTACAATGAGATGCTCCATGGCACCATAAATAGCTCTCTTTCTAAAGGTTGGATGATTATTCACTTAGCTTGCTCCACAACTGAGTGTTTATCTCTATCACGTGATTTCTGGGGATATTCTTAACTTGTCTGGGATCCGGTTTTGGCGAGAATGGAACAACATATGCATCAATCTCCCTTACCTGGCCTGTGTCTTTAGATGTATACGTGCCCGTCGTTTGATTGAATGTAATGTGGGCGATAAGTGTGTCCATGGCGGCTTCATTAGCCTCTGGGCTTTTCCTTACTGCTTGAGCCAGTTTCTTAGCCCGGCATACCCTCGGTAGGTGATTGGGCTTCCCACAATTGCTACATGTTTGTCCCCATGCCGGGCATTTTAGCCGGCGGGATCCAGTTCCTAAGGTGCCATGGTGGTGGCTGCCACAACCTAAGCAAGCCTGGTGGTTTGGTTTAACATTGCAGTTGCAATGTTATCTCTAAGGCGATTGACAGGGATTCGTATGCCAGCCTTCTGCGTATACTTCAGGGATACGGTATTACAAGACGATTATTTGATTTAATCCAATCATTCCTGCTAAACTGTGAACTAAAGATTGTCTTAATCGGATTATCCACCAGTTCCTTTTATTGAAACTCTGGTGTTCCCCAAGGCTTTACCCTGGGCCCTACACTGTTTCTGATCTTCATCAACGATCTTCTTGATGTCATCAGATCTCAAGTAGGCATCTACGCTAACGACACTAATATTTATTCCTGTCTCAATAGTAAATCCGGAATGGCTGAAAAAGTTAACCTAACTGTTAGTCTCGAAAAAGGACCTCCAATCTGTGTTTGACTAGGGCAGGAAATGGGTTGTAAACTTTAATGCTTCCTCCAAAACGAAACAGCTCTCATTTACAGACTATAGAAAAATATACCTGCCTCCTATCAGCATGACTGAAGTGCGACTCCACGAGAGCGTCTCTTTGCGTCTTCATGGACTTAACGCTTTCTACTGACTTGAAGTAGAAAACCTACATTGAATCAATAGCTACATCTACCGTAAGGAAAGTTGGTTCTCTCTGTCGCCCCAGAAGGATTTTCTCGTCTGAGTCCATCCTTCAAATCTACATATATACCATTCGTCCTAGCATGGAATACTGTTGCCATATATGGTCTGATTCCCCCGCTGTTCATCTCGGGGTTCTCGACAAAATCCAAAAATGGATATGCAATCTAACCTGGCATCCTATCTACAGTCACTTTCTCACAGACGGGGCGTGGCTTCCCTCTGTTTTTTCTACAAATATTTTCATAGCAACTCCTCTGACGAGCTACTTTCACTGGTACCACAACTGCATGATTTTAAGCGTGCTACTAGGTTGCCATCTCGGTCAGACCTTTTCACTATCGAAACAGTTAAACGTAACCGTCATTTCTACTCCAACAGCTTCTTCTCTCACACTTCCCGACAATGGAACTCCCTTCCTCTTACTTGCTTCCCTGATAGCTATAATCTTCAAATATTCAAATGTAATGTCAATCGACATCATCGGATGCCTGGATCTTGATCCTCCTCCTTTTCTTTATCCTTTCCTCAAACACCTCTCTTCACTCTTTCTCTCTGTAACCCCTTGAGTGCTAGTGGCACTCCCAAATAACCTAGCGTGGAATGCTTAAAAAGATATATATATATATATATATATATATATATATATATATATATATATATATGTGTGTGTGTGTGTGTGTGTGTGTGTGTGTGTGTGTGTGTGTGTGTGTGAGAGAGAGAGAGAGAAGAGAGAGTGTCGTATTATGTATGTATATTGTGTAGGTGCACACATATGCAAAAAGCAAGTATATAGTAAGTGGTCGTAGAATTTATTCAATACCAGAATTCATTTAATTCCTTAAAATCATTTAATAAACAAACAGTGCGTCTATTAAATGACAAGTAACCACTAAAAAAAACAATTATAACATACTTCTCGACAGTAAAACTCCCCTCCTCTTACTTGCTTCCCTGATAGCTATAATCTCCAAATATTCAATTGTAATGTCAATCGACATCATCGGTTGCCTTGATCCCGATCACCGTCCTTCTGTATATCCTTTCCTTAAACAGCCCTATTTGCTCTTGCTCCCCCCCCTCTCTCTCCCCCCCTCTCTCTCTCTCTCTCTGTAACCCCTTGTGTGCTAGTGGCACTCCCAACTTGCTTGGGGTGATTTGCTTAAAAAAAAAAAAAAAATAAACTTTTTAGTGTGCCGAAGTTCAGCTTGGCCCCAGGGGCAGTAATTCCAGGCTCGTCACTCCTCACGAGGCATATATATAGGATAAGAGGGACAGAGGAAAGCAACCCATGGTAAGCTTGAGTAAATGGATGGCGGGATATGGAATAGGAGAAATAACAGAAAGTTTGTTAAGAGCTATAAGGGACCGGTGTCTATGGTGTGGGGGGTGGGGGAGGTATGATCACCTACGTCCTGATCGTATACGGCAAATAAAGAAGGAGATTCGGATGAAATTCTATAGAGAGAGAAATAATTACCGCTATTTCAAGAATTTTTTTTTGTTTGTTTTGGTATTCATAGAAAGATAGAAGGAATTTCTTTAATCGCAGACAAAGGAATAAATATCAAGGCAGCGATGCACTTTTCCAAGAGTCGATTCAAGATATTTTTTTAAAAATTCAGGGAAAGAAGCATATATTTCAATATAAATAAGTTCCTAACGGGAATTTTTTTTTATCGGTTAACTTTAAGAGGTCAGAGAAAAAGAGAGAATAGTAAAGTATTTTCATCTTCAAAATATACACATATACTCAAATAAAGCTGAGTATTTCGACATGGACTAATGGTTAGCAAGCTTCTCTCGCTAGATCAAATGCGATAGAGTTGTGCGTTCAATTCTCACTGGGTGCTCATACTTTCGGCCTTGTGCCACACTTAAGCTGCGCTTAGAAAAACATTTAAGTACCTCGAGGCTGTTTATGTTTAGTAAGCTTGTCTCGTTAGAACAATTACGACTGAGTAGTGCTTTCGATCCTCACTGGGTGCTCCATACTTTCGGCCTTGTACCATATCTAAACTACTCCTGGAAAATCATTTAGAAATGGTGCAGTGCTTATCTCGCTAAATCAATTACGACCGAGTAGTGAATTTGATCCTCACTGGGTGCCACGTACTTTCGGCCTTGTGCCACATCTAAGCTGCGCTTAGAAAATAATTTGGGCAACTCGAGTCAGTGTAATGGTCATTAAGCTTGTCTCAATAGAACAAATACGACTGAGTTAGTGAGTTCGATCTTCACTGGGTTCCCCGTAATTTCGGCCTTGTGCCATATCTAAACTATGCCCATAAAATCATTTAGGAGACATTGAGTGGTACAATGCTTATCTCGCTAAATCAATTACGACTGAGTAGTGAGTTCAATCCTCACTGGGTGCCCCGTAATTTCGGCCTTGTGCCACATCTAAGCTACGCTTAGAAAGTCACCGTGCATTTTGGGGCACTTCGATGTGGTGTAATGGTTAACGATCTTGTCTCTCTAAGCCAATTGTGACTGAATAGTGAGTTCGATCCACACTGGGTGCTCTGTACTTTCGGCATTGTGCCACATTTAAGCTGTGATTAGAAAATAATTTGAGCAACTCGAGTCGGGGTAATAGTCATTAAGTTTGTCTCAATAGAACAATTACGACTGAGTAATGAGTTTGATCCTCACTGAGTGCACCCTACTTTCACATCTCAGCTATGCCTTGAAATTCACTGTACACGAATAAAACTAAATATAATCGTATGAAAAATCGGAATAACTTTACATTTGTGCAGACTTTATACGATTAATTTTCATCTTATTTTCTTTTTGCTACGATTTTTTTTTTTTTTTGGCTGTGTATCATTTAGAATTCAACTGCAGAAAACTCAGAGCTTAAAGCGTTCAAATAATAAAAAAAAAAGTTTAATAACTATGAAACATGGGTAAATATCAAACTGAGATTGGATTTTTGCATCTTTATACGTGTGGTTAACTCATATACCGATTTTTCGCAATAAAAACATTCGTTGCGGCATCTTATAAAACAGCGCGAAATTTCACTTGATATCGAAGGCAATCTATATCTAAATAAATAAACCGGCACATTCTGTCTGTCCGTCGCTGTGTCTGAAATCCTTCTAACTCGGGACACACTTACTCTACATAGACATAATAAAGCTTTTTGGAATCAGAATGAACCCGGGATTAGAAATATGTCCTTCACCTTCAGCTTGAAAAATCCAGCATTGTGATTTGTGCCCGGATGTGAAGGAAACAGTTAAAAATTCTAACCTTAAGTGCGGCATTTAAGCGAGTATTTAATATGATAAAAATATAGATTTAAGGTGCCGCCTGTAACAGAAGAATTATCCAAATCGTCTAACACCAAAATTGTCCATTTGTTATAATAATTTTAAAATCATTTTATCTTGAAATGATTAAAGGTATATAAGGTTTTTATAAAACTATTCGAATCTTCTTTAAGCAATAAGTATGCGTTTAGCTGACATGATGATCCCCCTTCGTGTTGTGACCTCCTGATAGAGTTTTCTTCTCTACTGTTTCTTCTTTAATCTTATTCACCGTTCTCTTGATGGTTCTTGAATGGATTTTTAAGATGGAGGCCAGTGTATGAATGTTGGTATCATTACTGAAGGGATGAATGATCTTTTTCCTCGCACCATTGCTCATTTAGAAAGAGTGAAACTGCGACACTGGGACTTGTAGCAGGCAATGAAAGTCTTCTTCATAGAATCGCAGTAGTTAGCACTGTTCAGGTTAACTCTTTCATCAACTTTGAATGGTTCGACGTTGCTTAACTTCGCGACCGCACGGGAATCGGTGTTTCAACGCGATACGGCTTATATATTGGGGGCATCCACTGACTTCCTTTACTTTGCCGTTCTACACCTGGTTGGTATAAGATTGCCTTCCAGGTCAGCATTTTGATAGGTTTGACTTTTCTGATACTTGGATGTGACACCGAGTACAAAGACTATTTGTTGTCTCTTACGATGCGTCCAGTAATGTACTGTGGTCTCCACAGTTCAAATCCTCCGAGAACATTTATTACAGATATTAATATCGATTCAGACCGCTGATATTTGCTAGCCTGATATACTACCTTAGTTTTCTTGCACATGCCATCATGCAAGAGTTTGGATCATCACGAATTTTGCACAAATTTCCAGTTCATAAAATCTATCTTTTTAATCAATTCACCCAAGCCAAGCGATAATGCCACTATGATGCAAGGTTTTCTTCTTTATTTGCTATGTCCCCTCAGGACATAGGCGATGGTAGTTTTGCACATTCCCTGTCCTTCGTACCTATTAACAAGTTTTGTCTTTTTGTTGTCTCTCCTAAAATTTGTTCCGCCATTTAAATAAATCAAGCTCACTAAGTATATTATGCGTTGTTTCCCTTTGTCCCGCTTGCTTTCAATCTGCCCTGTGAGTATCAGATTTTCCAAAATGATATATATCTACAACTCATTTAACGGCCAGATTCAGTTCTAACGACCTGGTCGCTAAACGACATCGTCGTTAAGTGAGATGTTGCCGTCTTTTTTTTTCATTGGCCTTCTTCCTTCAAGAGGTGGGTTATCATGGCTCTTCATAATGTCGTGTCTTTTGCAACTCTTAATAAAGCTTATGCTTTTGCTATCTCTCCTAATCCTTGTTCTGGCAACCATTTACACGATCTCGTTAGAAAGGTTATGTTCTTCCTCTCTTCTTCAATATGTCCAGTGACTTTCACATTTTCTAAGCCTTTTTTCCTCATTATGTGCCCCAGAAACTACAATTATGTTTTCCTGGTGTCAAACATAAGCTTTTTTGTTTCCATTTCCACTAAAACTCCGCCGTTGCTTCGTATATTCGGCCCTTCGTCGCCGATCGTATATTCGTCACTTTGTCGTTGCTCGTATATTCGACACTTCGTCGCCGCTCTTATATTCGGCTCTTCGTCGTTGCTCGTATATTCGACCATTCGCCGCCGCTCGTATATTCGGCCCTTCGTCGTTGCTCGTATATTTGGCCCTTCGTCGTTGCTCGTATATTTGGCCCTTCGTCGCCGCTTGTATATTGGGCACTTTCTCGTTGCTCGTATATTCGACACTTCGTCGCCGATCGTATATTCGTCACTTTGTCGTTGCTCGTATATTCGACACTTCGTCGCCGCTCTTATATTCGGCTCTTCGTCGTTGCTCGTATATTCGACCATTGGCCGCCGCTCGTATATTCGGCCCTTCGTCGTTGCTCGTATATTTGGCCCTTCGTCGCCGCTTGTATATTGGGCACTTCGTCGATGCTCTTATATTCGGCCCTTCGTCAGCGCTCGTAAATTCGACCCTTCGTCGCCGCTCGTATATTCGTTCCTTCGTCGCTGCTCGTATATTCGACCCTTCGTCGTTGCTCGTATATTCGGCCCTTCGTCGTTTCGTATATTCCTTTGTCGCCGCTCGTATATTCGTTCGTCTTCGTCGCCGCTCGTATATTCGACCCTTCGCCGTTGCTCGTATATTCGGCCCTTTGTCGCCGCTCGTATATTCGTTCCTTCGTCGCCGCTCATATATTCGGCCCTTCGCCGCTGCTCGTATATTCGACCCTTCGCCGCTGCTCGTATATTCGTTCCTTCGTCGCCGCTCGTATATTCGTTCCTTCGTCGCCGCTCGTATATTCGGCCCTTCGTCGTTGCTCGTATATTCGGCCCTTCGTCGTTGCTCGTATATTCGGCCCTTTGTCGCCGCTCGTATATTCGACACTTCGTCGTTGCTTGTATATTCGACCCTTCGCCGCTGCTCGTATATTCGTTCCTTCGTCGCCGCTCGTATATTCGGCCCTTCGTCGTTGCTCGTATATTCGGCCATTTGCCACCGCTTGTATATTCGGCCCTTCGTCGTTGCTCGTATATTCGGCCCTTCGTCGATGCTTGTATACTCAGCATCCTTCTGTACAATCACATTTCTACTGGAAGTGAAAGATAAAAAAAAAGTCCTAAAAAGGGAAGGAGTGATTATCTCTACTTCTGTTTAAATGACCAGAAAGGAATTTGAACTTGACGATAGTAGATACATTTTAATATGTTTCTCATAATCCCTATTTCTCCTGTTATAGTGGGTACGAACATTTCCGTGTTTATTTTTTCTTGTTGCGAAGCAGTGTAAACCATATTAATGTTATTTTACCAATTACATTATTATTTTATTATTCGTAGTATTAATAGTTTTAATGGAAATAACAGAAAAATAGTCACTATTTGAACGTTAGTATTAAAAGCTGGAGAATTGGTTTTGTATTGCAAATCAGGGTCTATGCAATATTCATTAGTTGAAAGCTGATAAGATGGAGACATCGTTTCCGCTTGGGCAATTTTCTCTGCGAAACGAGTTTTAATTTTTATTTTTTTTTTTTTTGCATTCACTTTCCCCATATTTTGTCTTGTTTCTTTTAGCATTTCCTCCTTCGTTTCGCTTTTCTATTTTTTTTTCTATTAGTGCTCCTGTTCCCCTTTTTTTATTGATCGATTCTTTCCCGTCTTTTTCTTTACTGTTCTTTTTTTTTTCTCCCAGTAACTTTGTTATCTTGTTTTCCTCTTTTCACTTGATGCCATTTATACTTTCCAGTATTGCCCATTTTCTTCATCCATGTATTAATTCTTCTCTTATATTTTTTTTGCGATCATATTTACGCGCGCGTTTCTCCAGATCCTTAATACGTGACAAGGCCAAATAGAAAGAAATATGTTCAGGAAGATTGTGCTGCATCAGTCTTTCAAATTAAAGAAGCCTGTCTATCTTGGATGTCAGCATTTAGATTCATGGCATTTTGAAGTCGTTTCCGCCATTTTGGGAGGTGTTGCCCAAAAGGGCGGAAACTACTACAAAATATATATATTTCTATTTTTTTTCCAAGTTATTTTTTTCTCTTTTTGTTACTTCCATTGTTGGGATTTCTAGAAATTTCTGTTCTTTTTTCTGAATCCCGTTTTAGTTTTCTCTTTTGTTCTCTCGCTTTTTTTTTTTTTTATAGTTAATCTTTAAGAAGTTTGGCTTTGTAGTATTTCACTGCCAATTCAGAGGAAAAAAAGGAAGAATATGTTGCGCCAATATACCAAGTGGGGGTAGCTTGTATACACTGAAAATCAGCTTATCCATTATATCGCTTTCTTAACGAGTAAGTTATTTTTTCATTTGGTATTATTTTCTTCTCTCTCATCATTTAAAATATATTCTTTCTTTCTTTCTTTTTTCTTTTTTCTTTTCTTTCTTTTCTTCCTTTTCTTTAATCTTTCTTTCGCATTAATATTACTTTCCCTCAATTGTTTTATTGCAGGAAGAAATTTATGAATTTTCGACTGACTATACAGAGTCAAATTTCTTGTATATATTTCTCAGATGAGGTATTGAAACTATTTACACTATTTACATTGTTCAGAATGTTGTCCTCATCTTTATTGCCATATTCCCGACGTTTAGTCCGTTGTACGCTCCGGCCTTCTTCTATATCTGTTTATATTTCTGAGATGAGATACTGTAACTATTTACACTATTTACATTATTCGGATTGCTGTCCCCATCTTTATTGCCATATTCATGTCGTTTAGGCCGTTGTAACTATTTACACTATTTTCGGACTATTGTCTTGGTCTTGGCCATATTCAGCATGTTTCGGCCGTTATACGCTCCGGCTTTCTTCAGATGTTATACTTTGGAATTTCGATCTGAAATCTTTATTTCGTCTACCTAGGTAGATTTTTCTAGTTCTCCATTCCAATCGCAGTCTCAGTTATCTCCCTTTAGTAACTGAACTCTCCACTGACAATAAATATGAGAACAATAGTCATATAATATATGTAAATAGATATATTTCTTGTTATATGTATTGTTCTGTAGAGACCAAAATAAATGAAAATCCGAAGCAGCTAAATAGGGAAGAATATGTTATGTTAGTTTGGGAAGAATTTTTGATCTGATTCTGTTTCTATTATCTAATGGCGAAATGAAAGTTGTCTTGAATGGCCACTCTTCTAGATCATTTTTCATTAATTCAGGAGTACCCAATGACTCTATCCTAGGAACCAGGTTTTTCCTAATTTTTATCAACAATCTTCCTTGTGGCATTAATTCTAAACTCGTTATCTGTGCCGATAACCCTACCAATTGCTCCTGCCTTAATAGTACCTCGAGAATATCAAATTGGCAGCTGATCTAAAAAAACAATCTACTTTCTGTTGTTAAAGGGGGCAAGGAATGCCTTGTTAATTTATCGCCTCCAAAACGAAACTGCACCCTTTTTAACCTTTTTACCTTCCATCAACACGGCTGTTACTCACTTACTGCAGTGGGATTCATTGTGACTTCTCAGACTAACTACGAATGTTGGTTCCTTGCGTTGTGCTAGACAATTTGTCTCACCAGAATCTATATTACAAGTTTACCATTCCCCCCTTGCTTTGAAATCTGGTGCCACATCTGGCCTGGTGTACCTGCTATATATTTAGAGATTACTGATAAAATCAAAAGAAAAATCCGCAATATTATTGGTCCAGATCTGGCATCTCGGCTTCCGTAATTTTCCCACCGCTGTAATGTAGCTTCTGTATTCCGTTTCTATAAATAGTATCATAGTAATTGATCTGATGGCCTTTCTTTTATCGTACTAAGAGTTTATGAAGTTAAGCGCAGTACAGGATTGGCGGTAAGGTCTCATCATCTTACAGATGAAATTAACCGTAGGTTCTATATAACAGTTTCTTCTATGGCACTTCTCGCTTGAGGAACTCTTTTGCAGCTTCTTGCTTCACAGTCAAGTTTGATCTTCAAAAATTTAAATGCAATGTCAATCGCTATCTTATAACTTCCTAAATCTTGTTCTTTTATTGTCCTCTTTCCTTAATAGTAGATTTTCTTATATTCTTTAACACCCAGTAACCCCTTTTGTGGTTTAATTAATTTTCCTGGTTGAAATCATTAAAAAGTTAGATAGATAGATAGATAGATAGATAGATAGATAGATAGATAGATAGATAGATAGATACGAAAAAACTGAGATAGATAAATAGAGAGATAGATACGAACAGACTAAGATAGATAGATAGATAGATAGATAGATAGATAGATAGATAGATAGATATTAAAAGAGTGAGATAGATAGATATTAAGAGACTACGATAGATAGATAGATAGATAGATAGATAGATAGATAGATAGATAGATAGAGAGGGACATAAAGAGATAGATAGATAGATAGATAGATAGATAGATAGATAGATAGATAGATAGATACATACATACATACATACATACATACGAACAAACTGAGATAGATAAATAGAGAGATAGATACGAATAGTCTGAGATAGATAAATAGATAGATATATAGAGATAGATAGATTCGAACAGACTGAGATAGATACGAACTGGCTAGGTTAGCTAGATAGCTAGCTAGCTAGCTAGCTAGATAGATAGATAGATAGATAGATTAAAAGAGTGAGATACATAGATATTAAGAGACTACGATAGATAGATAGATAGATAGATAGATAGATAGATAGATACGAATAAACTGAGATAGATAAATAGAGAGATAGATACGAATAGGCTGAGATAGATAAATAGATATATATATAGATAGATAGATTCGAACAGACTGAGATAGATACGAACAGGCTAGGATATATAGATAGATAGATAGATAGATAGATAGATAGATAGATAGATAGATAGAAAAATATTGACTAAATAAGGTGGACAGATAAAAAATATGGAATTAATTTAGAAATTCAATCACAAAATTTAAGAATAAAATCTCCAGCTAAACGTTTAGAAAATTATTGCAGCAGAAAACATTTCTTCAAAAGTTGTTAAAATTTTATTTAATCGATTTGAGAGTATATTTTTTTTTATAAGTAAGAAAGATGATTTTTCTTCTCAAATTTTCAATTTATTTTTAGTGCCTCTAAATCCGAATGGCGACAGTTTTCCAGCCATACTTTCTGCATTAAATGTCGTGCAAAACGTGTCATATTGCAACCAAGTCGTGGTACGAATCAGTCATTTCTCATTTAAAGAATCCTTCAGACTCAATGTATGGAGGGAGACGAGAAAGACTTGAGCACGTTGTTATTTTAAGAGCACGTTGTTATTTTAAAAGCACGTTGGATATTTTATTCATAGTTCACCTGAATTATTCTTGTTTCTAGGCTATTAAATGGTGGAAGAAATTAAAAATATATGTTTACGCTTATTGCTCATAGCCAAAATTATAATCTTCGGCTTTAGTTTGAAAGTATTTCTTTTCTTTTTTGTTAATGTCTTCGGAAAACGTAAATTACTTTACATTCAAAAAAGTTAAGAATTGTTATCTCAAGAGCAGCTACTTTACATTCAAAATAGTTAAGAACTGGTGTCTTTGTAGCTGTTTCGACTGCAAATCATTCCTATTTCTTATTTTCAAAATGGCCGCTCCAGTCTGAACATGGCCGTCTACTCAAATCGATTTCGTCTTTAACAACCACAGGGCCAAACTGTGTTTAATGATAGGATTATATTGACTGGACATGCGTTCAAATATGTACCCCGCTAGGGATAAATACGGTTTTGAATTTTAAAAAAAACAACAACTTCCTAATTCATATTGCCGTTCTTGGAGTTGCCAGAATATAGGGTGTTCAGGCTATGGGATGTTCCAGTCCCCATAAGGCGTTTGGGACAAGAAAAACCATGATTTTAATCCTTCGCCGAGTTGCGGTCATACCCACAGAAAAATGCTATGGAAGCAAATCGAGACAGAAAACCCGGGGTGGAAGCTCGAAGACGGTGACCTCTCACCGCTGACAACTTTTTGGCAACTTCTGCAACGAAACCATTCCCAAATGTAACCTGCTATGTTCCCTTTAGATCCTGTCGGTACGGCTGAGGAGGTGAGCATATCGCACGACCTCCATCGCCCAAGCCAGTGTCCGGGAGAGACGACTCTAGTTTCACATCAAAAGGAGTGAATTCTGAACAAACAACGTGCTACTTTTAACCCATGAAATAAACGGATGCCTACAACAGTATCAATTAGAATAATAATATACAGGGTGTCCCCCCAAAAAATTGACATCATTTCGCAGGCCAAAGGTTTTGGCAATTCTTGTTGAAATAATCTCAAATTTTCACAGAATGCATAGAAACTGATCGAAATTTAATGGAAGAGGACATTACGCGCTTATCTAAATGAGAATCTGTCAGAGAGATGGATCTGGTGTGGTATATATATATATATATATATATATATATATATAAATGTAATTTTTATATAGATTATTTATATCTTATCTATGCTAGGTACTTATTGGAAAGCGCTCAATATCAGTGATAGAGCGAAACTTGCTTGACATGACGTTCTCTATAGCCGAAGGTAAAAAGCGTGATGGATCGAAAGATGGTTTCCCCTACAAAGGGGGATCTATTTTCTTTACGAAGATTTCTGGTTGAGAAATTTAATACATATGGTTTGAAAAAAAAAAATATTCGGCGTCTCTTTCCAATACGAAGTAACCACTATAATAAAAAAATATAAATATTAAATTTTTTTATATATATATATATATATATATATATATATATATATATATATAAATTGTTAAAAAACTACTACTAAGACATTACACTATATTATTGAACTATATACTTAGTTCATGACATAAAAACTGAATACACTTGTAAAAATAGAATACGTGGATTTAACACATCACAAGAAATATTTAAATAAAATTCTCACTTAAAATTTTGAAAAACTTAGCGTTCCGAGATCTTACACAACCGTCAATAATAGCAGATATTCAAAAAACATCTTTCGGTCAGCATACAAGTATATCGTCTCCAAGTTTTTGATTTTATAAGGAAAAAACACATGCCTGATGATGAATAGAGGACTATTCGTAAGTACTAGCATTTTAACATCAAATAAACTGAAAACTACAGACAACAAGTTTATCGACGAGGATCAACTCGCACTATGGTTGAACAGTATTTTAATGCATATATTATGTTTTCTAGCGATGGATGTCGCAAATAATCGCATTAATACTTCTGATTGATTCTATGTGTGATTATTTCTTTGTATATATATATATATATATATATATTCTAGACTCGATGAATTACATAATTATGATTATCTCAAATCCTCCTAATTTCTATCAGTTGTATAACGTTGCTTGAACCGGTTTCTAATGCTCTGGACTGATCGGCTTGGTAGTAGTCGTGGCTCGTGGGGGCACAGTCCGATGGGTAAAAGAGAATCTCGGATGAGTTCCACCAGGAATATGTTATCGAGCAGCGCTCTATCGTGTCTGATTCGCTACGTCTTCGTCACCGAGGCCAGTTGGTATGGCGATTGGGTGATAACGTAACTATCCGAGTTTGAATTGAAATATAGGACGAAACAGCTGCATTCTCTTGAGGCAAATGTAAATAGTGTACAAAATATCTTAAACTAGCAGCATGGCCCGGCGCTGCCCGTGCTTGATTCAAAAATCGTACGACTCATACAGCAATCGCTATCACTTGACTTAAAATATTTTTGCCCTTCCTTGCCTTTAAAGGAGTGCCTTTTTCCGTGCTGATGTTGCTACATGCCTTACTTCTCACACTGCGATTTTTTCTAAGCTCTATACTAAACATTAAATCTGTTACGAAAAAAGAACTAAACAAAATGAACAAAAAACGATCAGCTTTAAAAAAAAGGACTCGTAACTGGAAAAACCGAATGAAAAAAGAATGTTACCAACAAATACTTTTTCACACCCAACCCAGTTCTGCGGAATCAGAATCAACGTTGAGTTTAAGCAAGCAAATGGGCCAAGTGGAGTAAAGTGACATGCAGATTTAAATTTTTCCCACTTGTGACGAATGCAGCTATCGATTTTTTTTGCATGCTAGCATGCTAGTTAACATTCGTTTCAGTCATCTGTTGGCTCTCACGCTGGCCAATAGAATCTTCCTGCCTATTCGTGGCAGCCAGCTATAGGCTTTCACTCTGGTCAGTAGAAAAATGGTCGCAAACTACATGAAAACTGCCGTAGAAGCCTGAAAAAATCGATTATTTCCATAATCGATGGGAGTTGGGAAATGCAAAGTCGGTCTTGGCCTTCTCGCTAACTTGGAGCATGTGCATGTAAATTTTGGTGCAAATCCGTCGAAAATTGCGGCCGTGCATTCGTTACACACAAACACACACACACACATCCTGCCTTTTATAGATAGAGATAACGTCATATAAATAGGTACAGGGTTACTTATGTATAACTTATAATCAATGCAATTGAATTAAATTATTACCTTTTATTTGTTAATGTTACTCGCACCAAAAGTTCGTTCCTCCCTTTGCTCTGCACTGGCTTTATTATATTAAGATTATACTACTACTAATATAACGAGTCCTAAGCGTTCATTTAAATCCATGTGCATATGTCGCTTGTCCCCTGTTAAAGTTCGTTAGTATGATTTATTTGTCTCTTTATCTTTCTTTACTTTTATAAACCACAATTATTCAGTTTGTAAGGCATTGAAGGAGAAAATATATTTCGACAGGTAGGTATTTACAATAAGTAGTGCCGGGAGAGGATTATGATATTCAATCACACGTCTCTACTCGGAAAGTTCTTCACTCTCGGTCCTGTGTCATCAGATTGAGACATATCGATTTACGCCCATTTGTCATCCTGCAATGAAGGAGACAGCGTTCTAGCCTCCGGGTCTTTAACTTCAACCCCCATTTTCAACTTCTTCGCTTGCTTCTTTATTGTATCGTTCATTTTATCTTCTTATTAAGTTCCTCGCACATCAATTCTCGCCTGATCTCGAATTGAACGAGAATTACAACAGTGTGAACCAAACTGGTTTGAGCAGAGAAGCTAATGTGGTTTTATGCTACCCTTCGCTCACGGCTTAGTAATGGTGAATTTGCAAATTTCAATTCTGAACATACGTACATAAATTTACACCTAATCTCTGTTGATATACCATAAGCAAATGTATATGAAATCCAAATTAATAGCATATATATATATAGCCTTAAGGGGAATTTCAGTCTACTTTTGCATATAACTGAGGGCTAAATTTGAGGTGACTGTAATCTATAGTTCTGTTTTCTAGTGTAGTCAATACTGAACGAGAAGCGATCAACTCCTGAACGGGAACATGTTAATTCGCTAACATTTACTCTTCCAGATCGCTATGCAATTTGAAAGAAAGATAAAAAAAATTACAGTCATAGAGAACTATTAGGAAAATATTGAAATATAAATGTAAAGTGTTATTTACCTTGAAAATTTAGTATACAAAGCAACAAAAAAAAAGAAAGAAATATAGCATTGTTTTTTGTGTCTTGCTTAAGAGATTAAGTATATATATTTAGAATCTGTTAACATCAATTTGAGTAAAACATTTAGCGAAAGGCAAATGGAATAATTCTTAAAGACTACAACATTCACGAATGTCTTGAAAGTGGTTTTCGTGGCGTTAATCTTGCTGTTCACATATTCCGACTTTTCCGCTTAGCTAAGATAATATTTCGATTTTTTATAACACTATTTTGGAACTAATTAAGTTAATTGGTTTAATCATAGAAAAAAATGCAGGAAATTTTTTTTTTTAATAATTCTTGCAGATTAATATCATTATAGTTTCTATCCACTACCAATTCCAGAAAGGAAAAAAAAAATTAATTTTACTCATTTTAGAAGCAAGTTCCTGTTCATAATACAGTATACAGCAGAAATATATACCTCCCAGAAATACCTGCGTATAATAATATGATATTAGCGAGAAGAAGACACCATTTTCACTTGCCTAAGTTTCGCTAGCACCAAACTGGTGACAGTTCAAATGTGGGCGCTATTACCGTCTCACCCTGTAGCTAATGTCTTACCATCAGATGGTTGTTGTTTCTGGAATGTATATGTAGTGGTGATGGGTTCTACCGCACCCTATATAAAAAAAATTAATCACTGATTTCTTAATGAGTTACCTGTACCTTGTTTTTATTTACAGACATAACGGTTGAAACTGCGCTTACGTCAATGATATCAGCAGACAATTTATGTTATCCTTTTTCTCTGTTCGTAATAATTTGCAGTTGCCAATGGCATGAGTTTCAAACTTGACATTGATAAATAAAAACAAAGTAGAAGTAAGTCTTTAAGAAGCGATGGATGGATTTCACACTGTCTATATTATAAAGGTGACGGTGGTGTATTGGATAGCGACTCGGTGAGCGGAGTTCGAATTCCAGTTGAATCCGTTACTTACGTGCTAATACACTCGGGAAACGTATGAATCCTCTTCCCCCCATTTATGGGTAAATAGCAGGACAAACCGGATTCTATAGCCTTGGATGGTAACTGGTCTACCGCAGAAAGAAATGGCAACCTACTGTGGGAAAAAATCTCAGAGACATAGACAGATATTCAATTCCCATGTTTACAAGAATATTTGTCCAGACGATTTAGTTAATGAAAAAAAAATGTCGAACTGAACCCCTTATTTTGCTCGCTGGGGTAGACCTTTCTAGTTCCAGTTGCCATGTCTAATGGATGTCAGTTAGACACATGGCACAGTGGATAAAGGCGTTAGTTAGATCCAGTGACAGGACCCAAAGAGTTGTGAGTTCAATGCCTGGTTAAGGCAGTGGAGAACTTGGTTAGGGGAATTAACAGGAGATAACTGATAACTGGCACCCATTAGACATGGCACGTGGAACTAGAACAGTCTACGCCAGTGAGGGAAATAAAGGGTTCAGTTCGACATTCCAACCACCTGAAGAGGCCGGAGCGTACAACGGCCGAAACGTTGTGATAAATATGACAACAAGAGTCCGAATAATGTAAATAGTGTACATAATACCTCATCTCAGAAATATAGACAGAAAATGAAAAAAAAAAATATTCCGTGTTTTTTTTTTTTTACTGAACCTCCAACGATATTTCACAGACTGTATCAACGAAAGACGGTTTCTTTTTCTTATTAGTTTTATTATACGAGAGGGAAAGACGTGCTAGCGTCGATTTTAGTAGATAGCAGAAGGAAGTACTTCGGGGGAACGCATTGGCTTAGACTTCAGTCACGTGCGGTCTAGCCGCTCTAAGGAATCCTGGTGCGGAAAGCATGCCGATGCTTTAACATACTTGCGTCTCTGCCGACTTTGCGCCGCTTTGATCTTATATCCCAGACTTATTCAAAAGCATTCCACCATTGCACACCCGTAATATATTCTGGCTAATCTCTCGCCATCTGTAACAAAATGTATAGAAGAAAAGAACAAGAGACATTCTGTAGACCCAGCAGGAAGTGTCGCTGAACATTTTAATCTCGCTAAAATTGGACCATGGAGCTTCTTCGTTTATCTCTACCAGCTACGATAGAATTGAAATGTTGTGAGAAACTATTTAAAATTGGAACATATCAAAAACCGTTGCAAGAATTCGGTAACACTGTCTCAGCGGTTTTATTATTTAAGGCCGTTTTTAATTCAGTTTGGTGATAAACAAGATGGAATCCATTCTTCATTGTTAGAAAAGTTCATGGAGATAGAAAGTCATGCTGTATGTGATAAGCTTATCTCAGTCACATTCTTTCTTTGTTTTTCTTTTAATTATTATCAGACTTCTCTCCCCTCTCTCTCTCTCTCTCTCTCTCTCTCTTTGACTCACTCTGGCATTAAGACATACATTTTTCTTGAGATTTATTATTGTTTCAGTAGCACCCCACCTAATCATCACTCTTTCTTTTTTCTTTCTTTTCTATCTTTACCCTTACTATTTTATTCTTTCTTTCATTCTTTCTTTCTTTCTTTCTTTCTTTCTTTCTTTCTTTCTTTCTTTCTTAGTTCTCGGTCTTTACTATCACTATTTTATTCCTTTCTTTCTTTTTTCGTTCTTTTTTTCTTTTCCCTATTTAGCATCACTCTTTCTTCTTTCTTTCTTTCTTTCTTTCTTTCTTTCTTCTCCATCTTGACTATCACTATTATATTCTTTCTTTCTTTTTCTTTCTTTCTTTCTTTCTTTCTTTCTTTCTTTGTGATCTCTGCCCCATTATCATCACACTTTCTTTCCATGTGAGCACTTCCTCCTTATCATCTACCCTTCTTTCTTTCTTTCTTTCTTTCTTTCTTTCTTTATTTCTTCTTTCTTTCTTTCTTTCTTTTTCTTTCTTTCTTTCTTTCTAATCTCTCTCTTATTATCATCACACTTTCTTTCTTTCTTTGTAATCTCTCCCTCACTATCATCACACTTTCTTTCTTTCTTTGTAATCTCTCCCTCATTATCATCACACTTTCTTTCTTTCTTTGTAATCTCTCCCTCATTATCATCACACTTTCTTTCTTTCTTTGTAATCTCTCCCTCATTATCATCACACTTTCTTTCTTTCTTTGTAATCTCTCCCTCATTATCATCACACTTTCTTTCTTTCTTTATAATCTCTCCCTCATTATCATCACACTTTCTTTATTTCTTTGTAATCTCTCCCTCATTATCATCACACTTTCTTTATTTCTTTGTAATCTCTCCCTCATTATCATCACACTTTCTTTTCTTTCTTTGTAATCTCTCCCTCATTATCATCACACTTTTCTTTCTTTCTTTGTAATCTCTCCCTCATTATCATCACACTTTCTTTCTTCTTTTATAATCTCTCCTCATTATCATCACACTTTCTTTATTTCTTTGTAATCTCTCCCTCATTATCATCACACTTTCTTTATTTCTTTGTAATCTCTCCCTCATTATCATCACACTTTCTTTCTTTGTAATCTCTCACTCATTATCATCACACTTTCTTTCCATGTGAGCACTTCCTCCTTATCATCTACCCTTCTTTCTTTCTTTCTTTCTTTCTTTCTTTCTTTCTTTCTTTCTTTCTTTCTTTCTTTCTTTCTTTTTCTTTCTTTCTTTCTTTCTAATCTCTCTCTTATTATCATCACACTTTCTTTCTTTCTTTGTAATCTCTCCCTCACTATCATCACACTTTATTTATTTCTTTGTAATCTCTCCCTCATTATCATCACACTTTCTTTCTTTCTTTGTAATCTCTCCCTCATTATCATCACACTTTCTTTCTTTCTTTGTAATCTCTCCCTCATTATCATCACACTTTCTTTCTTTCTTTATAATCTCTCCCTCATTATCATCACACTTTCTTTCTTTCTTTGTAATCTCTCCCTCATTATCATCACACTTTCTTCCTTTCTTTATAATCTCTCCCTCATTATCATCACACTTTCTTTATTTCTTTGTAATCTCTCCCTCATTATCATCACACTTTCTTTATTTCTTTGTAATCTCTCCCACATTATCATCACACTTTCTTTCTTTCTTTGTAATCTCTCCTCATTATCATCACACTTTCTTTTTCTTTCTTTGTAATCTCTCCCTCATTATCATCACTTTCTTTCTTTCTTTGTAATCTCTCCCTCATTATCATCACACTTTCTTTCTTTCTTTGTAATCTCTCCCTCATTATCACCACACTTTCTTTCTTTGTAATCTCTCCCTCATTATCACCACACTTTCTTTCTTTCTTTGTAATCTCTCCCTCATTATCATCACACTTTCTTTCTTTCTTTGTAATCTCTCCCTCATTATCATCACACTTTCTTTCTTTCTTTGTAATCTCTCCCTCATTATCATCACACTTTCTTTATTTCTTTGTAATCTCTCCCTCATTATCATCACACTTTCTTTCTTTCTTTGTAATCTCTCCCTCATTATCATCACACTTTCTTTCTTTCTTTGTAATCTCTCCCTCATTATCATCACACTTTCTTTCTTTCTTTGTAACCTCTCCCTCATTATCATCACACTTTCTTTCTTTCTTTGTAATCTCTCCCTTATTATCATCACACTTTCTTTCTTTCTTTGTAATCTCTCTCTCATTATCATCACACTTTCTTTCTTTCTTTGTAATCTCTCCCTTATTATCATCACACTTTTTTTTTTTCCTACCTTAACCCATTCTTCTCTTGTTTTCTCTATTCTTACTTACCCTTTCTTCTATTCTATCCACATTCTCTGTTCTCATCACTCTCTCTCTCTCTTTCTTTCTCTCTCTCTCTCTCTACACACACACACACACACACACATATATATATATATATAGAGAGAGAGAGAGAAGGAGAGATTCTTTACCATTATACTCTCCTCTTGCCTTTTCTCTTTCTCTCACTGTTCCTTTCTCCTCAATTAATTTCACATCTTGCCGCATTCTGCCAAGCGTACATTGTCTGTCTTTCGCCTCTAGGCGTAGCTCAGTGGGAGAGCGAAGGGCTGTCGACCAGCAGTACTTAAGATCCATCCTTGGGCACATGTCTGTATCTTGCCTTGCAATTCACACAAAAGGAGAGAAATCAGACCTTTAGAATCCAACAGTAAGAAATACACTGTTGAATATTTTAATGGTAGGCGACTATGAATACGATTTCCTTTCGCTTGACAGGCATTGCCCTAGTCGATACATTGGTAGCTAACAGGTTTTAACATTCAAAGGCTTGGATTTTCTTCTTGGATTTCAGTACTAACAATCTTTCAAAGAAGAGAAATCATTTTGCGATCACCCGGAAATAGAATTTCTACATATTTGGAAAGGCGTTGCACCAAATTATCGCTTACATCATGAGTATTTTAAAAAGGCCTTCATTATATTATATTGTGTTTTAAAAGATATTTTCCTTTAATGTTTATATTTATCCAATATTTTTATAGTCCAGCGAAAGAATCTGTAATGTTTTTGGTCTTCACCTGGCATCTTGCTTTCAAACGATTTTCCTGTAAGTGTTTTCAGGACAATTGTTCTGACCAGAGATTCTCTTTGGTAGATCGACTTTATGAATACGACTAGCCAAATTGCCCGCGCCTTTCTGTGTGTCATTTAACATGTATTGCTGGCCATTTTGCTTTAAATATATATTGCAGGTCATTTTGCTTTACAAACATATAGCTGTTTATTTTGCTTTAAAACATATTGCAGGTCATTTTGCTTTAAAGATATATAACTGGTTATTTTGCTTTAAAATAAATTGCTGGTTATTTTGCTTTAAAATATATTGCTAGTCATTTTGCTTTGAAATATATTGCTGGCCATTTTGCTTTAAAATATATTGCTGGTTACTTTGCTTTAAAATATATTACTGATCATTGTGCTATAAAATATATTGCTAATAATTTTGCTTTAAAATATATTGCAGGTCATTTTGCTTTAAAATATATTGCTGGTTATTTTGCTTTAAAAGTATATTGCTGGCCATTTTGCGTAAAAATGTATTGCTGGTCATTTTGCTGTAAAATATATTGCTGACCATTTTGCCTTAAATTGTATTGCCTTGCATTTTGCTTTAAAATGTATTGCTGGTCATTTTGCTTGAAAATATATTGCAGATCATTTTGCTTTAAAATATACTCCTGGTTCTTTTGCTTTAAAATATACTGTTGCTCGTTTTGCTTTAAAAATATATTGCTGGCCATTTTGCTTTAAAATGTATTGCTCTTTATTTTACAGTGAATATTGATTTCTTGCCATTTTACTATAAAATTAAATTTTATATTCTTTCATAGTCGTTTTTGTTTGTTTTTTTATTTTTTTATTTTCCCATAGATGGGATCTTAACAGGTGCTACTACCCATGGTCAGGGAGGACTTGGGAATCACAGAACTTAAGATGTAGTTCCAAGCTCCCAAATCATCCATTCTCTCGAACAGCAATCTTGCTACCGAATGTAGTTTATCGCCATACCCAAGACTGCATTAATATTTAACTTTCTTCTCTCTAGTTTTAAAAAGAAAATAAATGCTCACAGTAAAATATTAGGTTCGCATTAGAACAAAATGAAGAATAACACGGATGAAAAATAAAGTATCAAAAAATAGCCAAACTTATAAAATTTGATCTAACAATGGCATCAGCTGAAAAAATGGTTTAATGTCTCCTATTCTTTTAATGTTATAAATACCCTTGTATTTCTGATTGGCGTTGAAAGTGAATAAGAATAACAACAAAAAAAATGTAAGAATTTCGCAAATATCTCATTGACGTTATTGATTGAATTTCTGGTACGAAAAAAAATGGTTATTTGGATAAATATGGAAATGTTTACAAAATAGCCATTTTTTTTTCGATATGTGTAAAAAAAAAATCTTATCTTTTTAATGTCAGCACAAAGCCGGACGCCTCTGCACGAATAAATTATGCTAATAAAGAAAATTCAAGTGGCAAATGTATTTATTTATACACTATCAATGATACCCCACACTGCCCGGGCCAAGTCTATTTTCTTGCTCTGATGCAACTGACTTGACGTTGAGGGGCTATATCAAATCAAATGCTGCATTGTATTATACCAGAAATTTATTTTCACCACAGTCCCTCTTGCATATTTATAAATCTATCATTCGCACTTGATATTGCCATATGTGGTCTGGTGTTCCTGCTATTCGCCTCGGGGTTCTTGACGAAGTCCAAAGAAGGATCTGAAATGTAATCGCTCCTGACTTAGGATCTCGACTTCAGTAACTTTCCCACAGACACGACGTGGCTTCGTTCTGTCTTTTCTATAAATATTTTCCTGGCAACTGCTTTGACGACCTTTTTTTTCCCGAGTGCCCCGTCTACATGAATTTAAGCGCGCTACAAGACTGGCATCTAGGTCCTACCCGTTTTCATTTTGAAATAGCTAAATGCAACCGCCACTTCTACCCCAACCGCTTCTTTTCTCGCACTTCACGACTGTGGAAACTCCCTCCCCTTTACTTGCCTCCCTGATAACTGCAATCTTCAAAAATTTAAATGCAACGTCAGTCGCCATCTATCTTCTTGAACCCTGTTCATCTTTTGTCCTTTTCTCAATCCTCCCTATTCTCTTTCACTTTCACTTTCACTTTCACTGGCTGTCATCTCTTGTTTACCAGTGGCATTGCCGCCGTGCTTGAGGTGAAATGAAACCACCATTTCTACTCTGATTGTTTATTTTCTCGCACTTCCTAACTATGGAACTCCATTGTGTTTACTTGCTTCCTTGATAATTACAATATTCAAAACTTTAAATGCCACGTCAATCGTAATCTTCGTTCTTCTCGAATCGCGTTAACCTTTTATCCTTTCCTCAATCCTCCCTATACTCAGTCTTATCTCTCACTTTCACTCCGTGTAATATCCTACGTCCTAGAGATATTTCGGTCTTACTTGGGGTGAAATTATTAAAAAAAAACTCTTCCCGTATTGATAGAGTTCCAAACTGTTTGAGATTCAAACTTAGTCTGGGTATAAGATTTATTCACCATTCTGGAAGTCTGTCATTACTCTCTTGCAAGTTCCATGGAAAATGTTCAGCTAATCGCTATTTTTAACCTGCACACTAGTGCCATCCCCGTCTTGCTTGGGTGCAAAATGATCAAAAATAAATTTAAAAAAAATAACAACGGATTGGTTTTGCTTTGTTCGGTAAAATAGCATTTTTATCAGCATGACTCCCAAGACCAGGTGTGGTTATAGGTTCGCTGCACAGAAGTGCACCTGACCCGTTCCCAGCAAATATCTGAGTTTAAAGTCTAGCGTGTCATGGGCAAATATACCTGGTGGAGCCCATGATTCCGCAGATCAAACCACTGCCGATGTCCTTTAACATGAAGGCTCGCTTTAGCCACGGTCACATGGCCGTTTTATTTTTTTCAATTGAGATACCTTTCGTTCTGGCCGTTGACTTATCTATGAATCACTCCTCACATAATTACGTGTTATCACAGCACTGGCTGTATAAATATTTATATGACCCAGTTTACCCCGTTCTGCTAGGTGGACGTTGACCCTAAAGTCACATCCGTTTTGTTTTTAAGCATGCTAGATATATATAGATCCTCCTCCTCCTCATGAAACCTGAGGGCGGGGTAGGGGGAACTGTTTATAACTGAAAAGTTACGGAGTGATTTTAAACGAATAAGCTTTTGTTCTTCGTTATAAAAGATCTATAGGGATTAAAAAAAATAATACCTTATCAACATAATTTCTCGAGTAAATTATATTTCACGAATAAAGCGTAAATATAAAATTCAACAAATGAAAATTCTGATTTTTAAAAGAAAGTATAAAAAGTTAACATTGCTTCCTTCTCTTTATATATTGTTTACTTCTGTTTATTCGAAGCTGTGGTCAAAATGCTCAGATCGTTACCACGTTTTATTTAAAAAAAATATCTTATTTGAATGATTATGCAATTTAAGTACCAATACCTTCATCAAAAACATCTGGTTTATAAAAGATCACTGAAGACTAAAGTGGAACTTTGTAGCAATACACATATTTTAAAAACTTATTTCCAAGGCTAAATATGTAAATTAGCTATAGTTAAAGAATAATAATTATTTTGGCAATTATATAAGACGCATACTGTTACATGTAAATCACAAAACTAGAATTTATCAGATGGCATATTTTTAATTAATATAGAATATAATACACATGTAGCGTATCGGTTATCAGCATTGAAAACGAAATCGGCATGCCGGGTTCGAAACTTCATCGAGCCTGTTTCCTTCACTTTGCATTAATTGCCTTGGAAAAATCATAAATCCTTATTCGCCAATTATATGGTAAGAATGAAATAGATAGGGCGTTTTAACGTTCGTAGTCAACCAGTGTAGGTGAAAGAAAACTGATTTCTATTTCTCCGTGTTTTACACACACACACACACACACACACACACACACACACACATATATATATATATATATATATATATATATAAAGAACAGTCAAATTTATAATCCAGAGTTCTTTAGCATTTATTTTTAAAAGCAGTACTCGATAAAAAGTAGAGCACAGTATTCTAATATTATTATTAAAAATTATGTATTCATCGCGACATATAAATTACCATTCTCAAGAAATGTTGAATAACTTTCGAAAAAAAACCCCAACAATTTTATCTTCGATTTTCAACGCTAATAACTGACAGTCTACATGCGTATTATATTGTATAATAATTTAACACTTGGGGGGGAGAAAGTTATTCCATATCGCTTGAGAATTGAACAAAACATATGAATTTTAAGTTTAATTTAAGGTTTAGGTTTTGTTTCCGAAACATGGTAATTTCTGTGTCGCGATGAATATATATATATATATATATATATATATATATATATATATATATATATATATCTTTCCTGTCCACTCCTTCATGTCATCCATGACAGACTTCTTTTTTCTTTTTTTTTTCTTTTCCTCATAATCTTAGTTCCCCGTTAACAGTTCTGACGAGAGGGGACGAAACCGGTCGACTGGTGTGGGTTTTTTTTAAAACTTATGATGGCCTACAATATAAAATTTCTAGTTTTTAATGCCTTAATACGATTTTGTACCGTTTCAAACCTATTTAAATATATATATATATATATATATATATATATATATATTACTATATGATTAGCCTAAATTCCGAAAATGATCACTTGTATATCCTTGCTAGACCCAGCTAATGTTCTGCGATGGAGCGTATAAGAGTCAAAAAAGCAGTCGTGGCTCTTGAGGCACTGTTCAGAGGTTATCTGAATATTTGGATGAGTATCGATGCGGAACTGAGTATGTAGCGGCGCTATATCGAGTCTAGTTTGTGTCTTCTCCGTCACTGTGGTACAGTTGGTATGACGTTTGCGTTCTATGAACACGGTCCGGGTTCGATTCTCCGTAGTGGATGCGAACTAATGATCAGTCCAAGATAGGGCAAAACGGACGTCCAGTGCTTTCTGCATTCTGTTGTGGATTATTCTAGGCTCGACGAATTACTATATGATTAGTCTTAATCCCCAAAATGACCACTTATATATATATATATACATACATACATACATATATATATATATATATATATATATATATATATATATATATATAAGATAGAAAAAGGCGGTAAGAATCTGTCTCGATACATTGCATTATTATAAGCAAAGCGAAGAACACTGACAAGAGAAAGAGATATAAAGATTTCAAAGATGTAACGAATGGACCAAAGAAGTCTTCCAAATAAAGAAATGAAACCGCAATACGCAAAAATATGCAAGTTTGAATTTAAATCAGAACACGCCAAATTGGACAGGAACAGATGCGATTTTCGTATGAATGCTGGCAGACATAATAAACGACATATATACGGCAACGGTGTAATACCGGAAGACCTAAATATATCCATTTTCATAGCTCTGCCTAAGAAGTCAGGTATAAACATCTGCGAACACCATCGAACAATCAGCTTAATGACCCATATAACAAAACATATTATACAAATGTTGATAAACAGAGCGCGTATTAGACTAGAACATGCTCAATGCGTTTTTGTTAAAGACACTTGAACAAGGAATGCTATATTTATACTCAGAATGGTATCTAAAAGAGAAATACAAATGCAAAAAGACTCATCCCTATATTTTATAGATTATACAAAACGTTTGATTAGGTACGTCACAAAGAACTGTTTGAACTACTAGGTGAGCTTGTTTCATTTTGGGTAACATACTAAAATAATCCATAACCAATACGGAGCAAATCACTTCCCATGTTAATGAATAAAGTCAAGACAACAAATATAAAGGGGACAATGAGAAGGGCAGGTCTTGTTACTGAACTCAATTCAATTTTTACAGTAAGGCGATCGTGAGAGAATTAGAAATTCTATAATGATTTTTAAATGGTAGCCACAATCTTACCGAGATAACATATGCAAATGAAACACAGTTTCGTTAGAGGACACAGAGAGGAAACGACTTGAACTCCAACAGAAGGTAGTAACGTGTTGTTTTTACGTTTCTAGAGTTAAAGCAGTGTTTTATTTTCCGAACACAGCACATTTTGGCCGTGTTTGTAGTTAATATTGTTGGCTTTTTGTTTTTGTTATTAAGACTTACATTATTTTTTTACATGTGGATGAGGTTATAAAGCTTGTATTTTTTACTTGTATGCTTCGGATAGAGTCTAGTAAGTTTGCGCGTGTGTTTAAATGGTTTCTCATGGAGCTGTGTTCGGATAGCCATAAAGTAAGACGTCTCGATAGGCATGTAGTAATGTGACGGATGTAATTATTTGTGAATTCGGTTTGATCAAGAACACGTACACTCAATTAAAAAGTAAAAAAATAACATCATCCATGATAATGTCTAAAAGTATAGCGAAAATCGCTCGGAATTACAGCACATTTGGACAGTATCTACACATTCTAGGTCCAGAAACACAAAATAAATAATTAAAAAGCTTCATCGCAGTACCTTGTCTATCTTCTTTAATTAAACATGTATAAATGAAGGATTGCTGCCTAAATACCCTCCATATATATATATATATATATATATATATATATATATATATATGAGGTTGGTGCAAAATAATGACGTAATAATGTCGTTTTTTGACGTATTTTTTAACGTCAAAACGACATTATTACGTCATTATTTTAACATCAAAAATATATATCCCTCCAGCTATGGGTAAATAGCAGGAGAGACTGGGTTCTATAGCCTTGGATAGCAAATGGTCTAGGAGAAGGACTAGTCTGAATTCAAAACCTGCGGAGGGTCGTTTGGGGACCTTGTGTCATTTAGTGCACCAGGTCTCTGAAAATGGCCCTTCAAAAAGTGTGAATGGTCTTACACGAGACCTTCATCACTATAATCAATTCTCATGTGCTGTTGGGCTGTTGGTTTCCTGGTAACTGATCTGCTTGACCCTCATACGTCGAATTCGACCGGAGAGTCGACTATATATATATATATATATATATATATATATATATATATAGAGAGAGAGAGAGAGAGAGAGAGAGAGAGAGAGACAGACAGACAGACAGAGAGAGACGGACAGACAGACAGACAGACAGACAGAGTCAGAGAGAGAGACAAAGAGAGAGACAAAGAGAGAGAAAGAGAAACTTTACCCCCTCAAATTTTATTCAAAGTAAAATCAGCTTCCTTTCTCACCAGATCCCATATGAGGATTAAGTGACAATAGATCTCACTCTATAACTGATACCATGTAAAAGATATTGTCACATGGACAATTGAATTTCTTTAGATATTGTTATTAAATAAACTCATCTTCACGTAAAGCATCGGTAGGGCGTGTAGTGGGGTCCTTGCTCACTTCTTACCGTATCAACTGTTCGGTCAGATAAACTTTCCAACACAACCGGGTGCTCAACTCGGATTTTCTTGTTTTTTATTGACCTTTCTTATGCGTTTAAGTCATCCTGCTCAAAGCTAACTGGTTTTTATTGAAAGCTGGGCATTTGTATCGGATTTCTTTTTCAGTTGGAGACACGAAACATTTGAATATTTGTATGAGAAAACAGGACTCAGAATCCAGTCTCAGGTGGGTTTGGAAAAATAAACGTAAGATGTAATCAGTTTGGATTTCATAACTATTTCACTCATATTTCTTTATTTTTCTTTCTACCATTCCGTCTTTTATTTTTCGCTTCTTTTTCTATTGACTTTTGATGTTGCTCATTTTTACTGGCCTTTTGTCGACTTTATCTTTCATATCTTTACGTTTTTTTTCCTTTTAATTTTTTTCTATGTTACTACTGACATCTTTCTTTCTCTCTTTCTTTCTTTCTTTCTTTCCTTCTTTTCTTCCTTCCTTCCCTCCTTCCTTTCTTTCTTTCTTTCTTTCTTTTTTTCTGTCGTTCTGTATCTGCTTTTCTGTATTTTTTTTCCTCATTTCATATTTTCGATTTTCTTTCTTTCTTTCTTTCTTTTTTTCTTTCTTTCTTTCTTTCTTTCCTTCCTTCCTTTCTTTCAATTTTTCTTTCTGACTTTGTTCTGTTCATTTTTCGCTACCTATCTGATTTAGCCTTTTTTCCTTCTTTCTTTCTTTCTTTCTTTCTTTATTACTTACTTTCTTTCTTTCTTTCTTTCTTTATTATGTTGTACTTTCTTTTTGCTGTTCTGTCTCTCTCTCTTTCTAATTTCCTATTTTCCTTTTTCTTCTCTCTCTCTCTCTCCCTCTATCTCTTTCTTTCTTTCTTTCAATATTATGTTCCCTTTTCCTTCTGAATTATTTTTGCCTTCTTTTTCTTTTTAATTTTCTCTCCGTTCTTTCTGTAGTATTTGTTTCATTTTCTATCCCATTCCCAAAATCCTTCTCGGTTTATTTTTCATTGTTTTCTTATTCTTTCTTTTCTCTCAACATCATTTCTTTCTTTCTTTCTTTCTTTCTTTCTTTCTTTCTTTCTTTCTTTCTTTCTTTTTTTTAACTCCTTGTCACTTTCTTAGATTTCATACCTGTATTTCTATTCCCTTCTTTATCCTTTATGTCGCCATTTTCCTTTTAGTTCTCCATGATTCTATTTTGGGTTCTTCTTCTTGAAAATCCCGACAATTCCATTGTCTCGAAAGCTTTCTTTCTACGTTTCACTTTGTATATTTGTTCTGTCTCTCTCTTTTTCTAATGTCCTATTTTCCCTTTCGCTCTCTCTTCTTTCTTTCGTTCTTTCTGTCTTTCTTTCTGTCTTTCTTTCTTTCTTTCTTTCTTTCTTTGCCTCACTTTTCCTTCTGAATTATTTTTTCTTTCTTTCTTTTTAATTTTCTCTCCGATTTTTTTTCTTCGGTATTTCTTTTATTTTCCTACCCTTTCCCAAAATCGTTCTCGATTTATTTTTCATTGTTTTATTATTTTTCCTTTTCTCTCGACATTCTTCTTTCTTTCTTTCGTTATTTTTTTTTGTCATTATCTTACATTTAATTCTTGTATTCCTTATCCTTTATCCGCCATTTTCCTTTTAGTTCTCCATGATTCTATTTTGGGTTCTTCTTCTTCTTCTTGAAAATCTCGACAATTTATTCCATTGTCTCGAAACCTTTCTTTCTACGTTTCTCTTTCTATTTTTCTCAATCTCTCTCTTTGTCGCTCGCTTGTTTTCACCTCTCTGTTCTTTCTTTTACTTCATCTTCTTACCTCTCTCTCTCTCTCTCTCTCTCTCTCTGTCTATCTATCTATCTCTAACTTCTTCCCTCTATCATTATTTCCCGCTTTCTTACTTTTCTTATCGTGATTATCTAATATCCGCGACATACTTCAACCTCACCTGACCAAATGACATTGTTAGGATTCGGTAATGGTCTCAAATTGCTTCATTTAGTCGCCGGAAACTGATATAAACGCCGCTTCAAATTAATAAGTTAGTGTGCAGGAATAATCCACGGGGTCAGGTCGGGGGAGCTGAGATGACGGTCAAGAGCCCGTTCGGGACGTCTTCGGAAGTAGTAATCAACTTAAAGGACTCCTCTTTATCACTTAGTCCACGAGAATCACGTTGACGTCTGACCGCTTTTACCCGATATTCACAAGACCCGGTAAACGTTAATTTAATTCAGGACCAAACATTTTATTCTTTATATATTCAATTAAACGCTTTACGCTGCTTTGGATACATTGCCAGTCGTAACCATTTTTGTTTTACTTACGGTGTTATTGCTATAAAAATGCTTAGGATACCATGGGCCGTACATGTGTTCAAAAACGATGAGAGAATAAAAACAAAAAACAAAAAAAAAGAAACTTGTATTTAACATCAGAAAGAGGGAGCTGAAATTTATGGGACACGTAATGAAGAAGGAGGGCTTGGAAAAACTGATACTCACAAGACAGATTGATGGAAAGAGGGACAGAAAAAAGCAGCTCGTAATATACTTCATGGCCTTTAGGAAATAGATGGCAGAATAGGGTTTAGGAGAAATAACAAAAAAGAAACATATTAAGAGCTACATGGAATGGGAAGATGTGGAAGGCCATAATCGCCTACGCCCTGAAGAGAAACGTCACATAAAAGAAGATGACGGAATTATTTCTATGAATACACTTGTCTGTCCGATTACTAAAATGAAGCAACTACGTGCTTAGTTAGTATTTAGATGAGAGTCAGATTGGGAATAGCAACTGTCATATGCTGAGATGGAACAACCTCTGAGGGAAAGAAATTAAGAGAAAGAAAACTCTGATTTCAAACCTCCCACGTTCTGTAGTCATACCCAATCACGGGAAAGGCTTCACGAGTAAAACCTGAAGAAATACTAGCAGCCGGTGTCCCTACGGTGGTTCGTGGCGTTTACTGCGACGGCGCCGGAAACATGCATAACAGCACTAGCGATGCCATTAAAAACAGTTCAGCCTCGTTGGGAGCGGTGAACAATAGTATGACTATAGCCTGTCCTCCATAGCAAACCTGCCCAGGATTATGCACTGGAAATAAGGAAAGATGCAGTGCAGATGTTACAACGGACGCTGCGTCTGAAACATCATCCAGATGTCGGCCCTCTTTCTTCACTATATTCCCTTTAAACTTCAACTGTTTCTTTCAGATTTTAAATGTCCTTTTGGTTTCCATTTTCGCTAACATTCATCATTGCTCACATGTTCAGTATATGATATTTTAAGCATCCTTCTGAAAAGAAATACATTTCTGTTGCCTGAAGTCTCTTCTTTATCTATGAGGAGATTGTCCAGCATTCACTGCTACAGAGAACTGAAATTATGTAACAGTTTAGTAGTCTTTTTGTTGTTTCTAATTAAATTTTCCTGTTTCTTAATACTTTGCTTAACCTTTTGAAGACAACATTCACTGCCCCAATGAGTCGTTGAATTTTGTTTCCATATTTTCAATCCTTTGTTAAAACGCTTCCTAGATATTTAAACCTTTATACTTGATTGCTTTGGGTGTCATCAATTTGTAGTTTACATTGTGCACTGTTCCTTTTGCTGACAACCGTACATTTTGCATTCTTACAATTGATAGTTAGTCCTTTCTTCTTGCTTTACTTTACTACTTTGTGTAAGAGTGCTTGTAGTTTGCTTTCGGTGTCTGCCATTGTTGTATCCTTAAAGAAGGCTACAAAAAGACAAAGGGTGTACTCGAGTGAATGGGACAGCAACACAGGTATAGATGAAAGAAAGAGAGCTTTACTATAAAAGAAAATACACTACCGAAAGACAGGTAATTGGTTAGCCTACTAGTAATTCCCGAATCAAGTCCACTAGGTATATCCTGTGCTCCCCCCTCTCCCTCTCACTATATATATATATATATATATATATATATAGTCAGTCCACATAGGCGATAGGGAGTGTGGGACATTCTATTACAACAGCCATCAATACTGTATCACCTGCATATTTTACTTTAATGCCTATAGGGAAAAATATAATCCAGTCTCTTCCTTTGGCAGCAATGAAGAGTAAAATGTGGTCTTAAACCTAGCATGCCAATCAGTAAACGAGAAGGAAACACTGAATTCCAAATCGTAGAGTAAGCAATGGGAAACTATGTGTGTGTGTGTGTGCGTGTGTGTGTGTACACTATACGGAAAAAGTCTGCGACCACTGTAAATATCCTAAAAGAACACCTTAAACTTAGACATTTTTGTATTCAAAGTAAAAAAAATGAAATATCATGAACAACTTTGTATCTGCTTTTATCTTATCAAAAATAATCACTTAAATACTCAAAATGATCATACAAAATAAAAGTAGTTGTTAAGACTTCCCAAGCATTCTTCTTCACTCACGAAAAAAAAAGTTCACTCTCACGCTTTGGATATTCTCAAAATTACCTAAATTTATGAAAGAGAGTTTAGAATATTGAAGCAGGCAAGTCATAATTTCCTAAATGTTGTTGCTTATGTTTTTACTCAATGTAAGGTATTGGATCGGAAAGGTGAATTATTTCCAATTATACGAATCAATCATGATTACCTTGACCTGAATCCAATCTCCAGCCCTTTTCGTAATCTAAAAATTTCTACTGAGGGGTTAATAGTGAAAAAAAAAATGAAATGTTTCACTGGAAAAATATTCATATTATAATCTAATATATTGTGGCCGGACAAATCCAAATTAGGACTTTTTGGTGAGTAAGAGCATACAAATAAGAACATATTGACTGTAATTACTAAAATTTTACATTTTACTTTGAATATATATATATATATATATATATATATATATATATATATATAAGACCACTTTAGGCTCCATTGTAATAGTTTATTTCGCCAGAGACCTTTTAAAGTACCCTGGATCTTCAGATATCACTTTCAAAAGGTGAAAAAACTATTACAATGGAGCCTTAAAGTGGTCTGTTTTCTTTAAATTATTAGCTCTGAATTTACATTGAACTCTCAGGATTTCATCCTCCTTGGCATTACCCATACGGATTACCAAGTTTTTCGTTACTTATATATATATATATATATATATATATATATATATATATATATATATGAGTTGTATTTCGTTAACAATAATTCTTTCAGACATATCTGGATGGAGAATATAGACATGTCAAGTTTTATCTATTTTATTAAATTTTTAAAATTTCCGAATTAATACAGACAATTTCGGTCTATCATTTCTTGTATTGAAATTTTTGAATGTTGTTTTATATAGAATTAGTTGTATTATATTATATTTGCTAAAATTAATGTTATTTTTTTTTATTTTATATTAGTATTTGAATTTATATTGAATGATATCTTAGTTTTAATTTTAATAAATTTACAACATATAACAACTAATTCAAGCTTTATAATATACCTCATTTAAATTATATATATATATATATATATATATATATATATATATATATATAAAAGGTATGACGTTTGCCTCTTATGGTAACTGTCTGGGTTTCAACTCTCTGTTGTTGATGCGCCGCTGATTATTCCCAAATATAATTTGAAACGGCCGTCCAGTGACTTCTACATTTTGTTAAGGTTTCTTCTAGACTCGATGAATTAATTTATTTCACACACACACACACACACACACACACACACACACACACACACACACACACACACACACACATATATATATATATATATATATATATATATATATATATATATGGCCAGTGTCTCGTGCCTTTTATCTGATTGAAATATTTAATTTAAGGGACTTTACAATGATCTCCTCCGCCGACTGATAAGATCAAGAATTGGCCTTCCTGCCAAATCGACCAAAAATCGAAAGCTAGCCTCATGGTCAGGATCTAACGACGATATATATAACTATATTTGTCTGTTTCTCTCTCTCTCTCTCTATATATATATATATATATATATATATATATTTTTGACAAAGAATTAAACACTGCGTAGAAAGTGTTATTTTCACGTCTCAAGTTATTCTTCGTACCATGATTCGCTCCTCCTTGCCTGGGTGCTGTATATTGGCTGCTCGAGTTTTATGTGAAATGGCAGGAGTTACATTTGTCTCTTACAATTTCCTGGTGTAAAACTGACTCTGATTTACAATTCGGATCTTGAATATATTATTTATATTCCTTCATTTTATTTATTATTTTCCTTTATTTTATGGAATTTCCTTTCATTTATTTTTTTTATTTATTGATTATTTCAGTTTACAAAAGATTAAATAAGATAGACATTTGCCCGATTTACGGTAGAATTCAAAAAGAAGACTTAGATTAGGATTACGACTGGATCAAAAGTATAGACATTGTTTGGGTGTATAACCGTATCTACAAGTCTACATACTTTGGGTAGGAGCAGCTCTTACACCTGAACAGGGGATTAGTCGGTCTGTTTTAAACTCCGTCGAGAGGGCAGACACAGATAAGCTAATAAATATTTTAAATACTTTTCTATATAGAATACATAATGTGATTTCTGAAAGAAAGAAAAGCTTGTCTGGATCTTAAAATATTGTAAGAAAACCGTACTTTTTATATCTACCACTGGATGAATAAACTTTCTTTGACCTTAATCCAGAAGAGCCACTTCGGATTATCCTTCGCAAACTTCTTCCAGAGGTACTGTAGTATTCGAACTACCACAGTATCGAACACTATAGCATCTGCTCCACCTCGTTTTCTACTATAGTATGCGGTCTACCGCGGTATGTAACTCTATTGCGTGTTTAGAAGACTGTTCTCTCATAAAAATACGACTGATGTTTCCTCCGTCAATATGACATCTCTATAGAAATCTTTTAGCAACGTTTTAATCTAAAGGGGGTTATCCAGCTGATGTTAACGGATTCAGACCTAGGGGGGTCCTGATGTGGAAGCTCTATTTCCTTCCATTTACGTGGACAGGACACACGAGAGGTGAGGTGAGATGATGGTAGCATTCCTCATGGTAGACCGCATACTATAGTAGTAAATGATCTAGATCGAATCAGCCTTCTTTGAACCTTGTGGACTGGCGCTACAGAATCACAAAGAATTATGCCAAATAACAGAAACCACATCACTTGATGATGAGCAACAGCCTCAACAACTAAAATGGATAGCATATGTAACATGCAGAGAAAATAAAGACAAGATGTTGACGTATCACATGACTTCGAACAAAAGGTTAGGAAGGAAACTCCCATCAATACCGGAGTGCGATAACAATGACCTTACTTGAAAAACTTATTTTCCAGAAAAAAGATTTTCAGAGAAAGATTTTATAAATTTCAACCGAAGGTAGTATTGTCTCGGTCAATTAATATTAAATGTTTCATTATAGGAAAACGGCAACTATTACCATTACCCTTACTATATGCCGGAGAAAATAAATCTACACTGGCTTCTCAATGTATTCATTCGTAGGCGAAGATTGGATTCAGGTCAAGGTAATCATGACTGATTCGCATAATTCGAAATAAATTCATCTAAAACCTTCTAAATTATGTCAAAATTACATCGAGTAATAACAAAAGGAGCAACATGTAAGAAATTATGACTTGGCTGCTTCAATATTCTAAACTCTCTTTCATAAATTTGGGTAATTTTGAGAATATCCAAAGCGTGAGAGTGACCTTTTTTTTTTCGTGAGTGAAGAAGAATGATTGGGTAGTGTTAGCAACTACTTTTATTCAAAATTTGCAAAGGAGTAATTATCACAGGTGATGGTTTTGTTGACGAAAACGAAGTATGATGCTTTTGTATGATAATTTTGAGTACTTAAGTGGTTATTTTTTTTATAAGATAAAAGCAGGTACAGGGTTGTATATCAATGTAAAGCTCTTGTAGGCATCTTCAAATTAATTACATACAAAATATAGTGCATTGCCTAAAACACGGTGGGTTTCATTTCCCTGACTTTTAAAATTTTCTAACCCTTTCGCGTAAGTATCAACAAAACTTACCGTTTACACTTTTCAGTCGTTCTACATACAGCACACCCTACGGGTTCTTAAATTGGCAGCTTATCGTAATAATGACGTATAATCTGCTGTAACAGAAGCAATAAATAGCTCGTTATTTTTAACGCCACCAAAACGAAACTGCTCTCTATCAATCATCTAAAAGATCCCTTTAAGCTTTCAATCAGCATGGCTGAGCTAACCTCCACAAGAGGGACTCGTTACGCTTTATTGGGCTTACATTTTCAGCTGATATGAACTAAATATATTATATTTAATCAATAGATAAATCTGCAGCTAGGAACGTTGGTTCACTGTGTAGTTTAGACAGTTTTTCTCTCGCCCATACTTTGAATATTGCAGCCACATATGGCCTAATACCCCTGTTATATATTTAGATATTCATAATAAAACCCAAGGGAGAATCTGCAATATTATTGATCCTGACCTGTCTTTTCAGCTACTGTCATTTTCTCATCGTCGTAATGTAGTTTCCCTGTGTCTTTTTTATAAATACTTTCATAGTGATTGTTTTGATGAAATTTCCTCTGTGGCAAATAATGTTTATGAATAAGTACCCGATTGACGGCGAAATCTCATCATTTTACAGTTGAAATGGCTAGGTATAACAGTAAGTTCTATGCTAATAATTTCCTCTTTCGCACTTCTCACTTGTTGAACTCTCCTCTGGCTTCTGGCTTCCCAGTTAACGTTGATATTCAAAAATTTAAATGCAATGACAATCGTTATCTTCTGTCTTCATAATTCTTGTTATTTCGTTGTTCTATCTACTTAATAGGGTTTTTTCTCATATTCTCTAACACTCAGTAACCTCTTTGCGTCTTAGAGGTTTTAGTGCCTTGCTTGAGGGATCTTAAATGCAATGTCAATCTTTATCTTCTGTTTTCTTAATTCTCGTTCTGTTATTGTTCTCTCTCCTTAATAGTACTTTTTTTCTCATATTCTCTAATACTTAGTAACTACTTTGAATCTTAGTGGCTTTAGTGCCTTTCTTGGGGCGGAATTTAAATGCAGTTTCAATCGTTAACTTCTGTCTTCATTTTTTGTTTTCTCTCCTTAATAGTGTTTTTGTTTGCTCATATTCTTTCATATTCAGTAAACCATCGTGTCTTAGTGGCTTTATTGCCCTGCTTGGCGGGATATGATAAAAAAAAATGAATATGTCCAATTTGAAGGGGTTAATAACAATTACAGCAATTAAACATTGCTCCAATGTATATTTACAAAGAGATAAAGCATTTACAAATCAAAAACAAAAACAGTTTATTAATATTGGATACCTCCATAATAATAATCGTGGCAGTAATAAAAATCTCTTTTTTTAAATCATTTCACGCTAAGCAAGGCAATCAAGCCAGTAATTTGCAAAGGGTTTAAGACTGTGAAAGAATTCGAGAAAAAGGAAAATAATTAAGGAGAGACAACAATAAACGAACAAGAATTATGTAGACAGAAAGATTGACATTGCATTGAAATGCTTGAAGATCAAAGTTTGCTGAAAAGTGGCCGGGAAAAAGCTTCACAAGCAAGAAGCAGAAGAGAAGAAATTGTTAGCATAGAACTTCTGGCTACAAATCCAACTGAAGAATGAGGAGACCAAACTGACAATCTTGTACGGCACCGAAATTCTTAAAATCGAGCTTCAAAAGAGGAAATATTATAAGAACAGTCGCCATAAAAAATACAGTGCTGTTCGATAAAAGTGACTCACCTTATCCTTTGAATTTAACTCAACTTTCGTTTCATCGGAGAAGAGAACATTCTTCCAGTCTTCTACAGTGAAATTTTTGTAATAGCAAGCCCATTCAAGTCTCTTAGCTTTGTTGGCTTTGCTTATTAGCGGCTTAAACCTTCGTCTACAAGATTTGTATCCTTGGTCTAACAGCCACCGACGGACTGTTGAAGAGGCAAGACTAACACCTTGCTCTTCGTTTAGACTGGCTGCAATTTCTTGGTTAGTTATTGTCCTATTCTTCGCAACTTCTCTCTTGATTACCCTGCCAGTTCTATCATCAATCCTTTTCTTTCGTCCGCTTGTTTCGTTCCTTGGAGTATGAGTGGCATCATTATGTGCCCTAAGCACTCGAGAGACAGTTGGTTGAGAGGTCATAGCAATTTCTGCAATTTCTCTCGTAGACTTGCCTGCTTTTGAGAGGGCAATAATAGATGCCTTAAGTGGTTCTGATGTGTGTTTGTACCCTTTCATCTGGTTAGTGACTTGAATGTCTATTTCAAGCTGTTTTTATACTGTATGAGGCTTTCTGGAATATTCTAGAATACTCTAGATTTAATTTAATCTGTTCTAGAATTTTTCTAGAATATTGTTCTGAGTGTATTGTAAAATAGTTTTCAATATTTTGTCAAAATTTACCGGTTTAATCATTAGAATGCGATATCTGAGTCACTTTTTTTTGCACAGAGTTTTTTCCTGAATCTTATTTATATCCAAATTGAAGCCGATATGCCAGGTGAGAATCGAAAATATTTAACTAGACGAAAGAATGTAGGTTTAAACAAAATTGTATTACCAAGAAACACTCACAGAATCAGACAATGTATTACTAAGAAATACTCACAGAATCAGACAATGTATTACCAAGAAACACTCACAGAATCAGACAATGTTTTACCAAGAAACACTCACAGAATCAGACAATGTTTTACCAAGAAACACTCACAGAATCAGACAATGTATTACTAAGAAACATTCACAGAATCAGACAATGTATTACCAAGAAACATTCACAGAATCAGACAATGTATTACCAAGAAACGCTCACAGAATCAAACAATGTATTACCAAGAAACGCTCACATAATCAAACAATGTAATACCAAGAAACACTCACAGAATCAGACAAAATATTACAAAGAAACGCTCACGGAATCAAACAATATATTACCAAGAAACGCTCATAGAATCAAACAATGTATTACCAAGAAACACTCACAGAATCAGACAATGTATTACCAAGAAACACTCACAGAATCAGACAATGTATTACCAAGAAACACTCACAGAATCAGACAATGTATTACAAAGAATTACTCATAGAATCAAAACATCCAAAGAGAATAACAAATACGAAAACACTCGGAATGGAAAGGTATCCGCCAACTACTGTGGAACTCAGGATGAAAACAAGAAATGAAGCTGAAGTAAAAATGATCATAGATAAACTGGGGGGGGGGCAGTTATCCTTTATTTCAATGTTTCAGCTGTTGTACCCTTCCTCAGATGAATTTCGATCTGGGTAGCAGACAGAGAATTCTGAAATTAAACCTTTATTTGATCTACCGGATGTAACAGCAAAATTGTCCAATTGTTAGATTAAGCTTCGAACCGTTGTATTTTAGAAATGATTAAAGATATCTTACTGGAATTCTTCGGGATTTTTACAACCCTATACGACTCTCTTGTGAACAATAAGAATGTATTCAGCTCTAAGTTTAAATGATTATCCCTCTTGCTTTTTTGACCACCTGATCCAGTTTTTTTTTCTACAGTTCCCTCTTTTTAAAAATTATTCGCCATTCTTTTTGATGGTTCTTGAATGGCCTTTGAAAATATAAGCCAGAGTTTGAATGTTGGTACCATTACGGAAGGCCTAAATGATCTTTTTTTCTTTCACCATTCTTCAGTTGGGAACACATAGTGGGACTGACACAGAACGATTTTAAACTGTTCTCTTTCCAGCTGAATAACTCGAAGGGGTTTTCGGTGATTCTTACGAAAAATGGTGTTAAGATGGCTAAACGTTTTATCTGAAAACGTGGAAAAAATAAACAATTAGTTTGTAGTTTTTTTCTTTTTAGATATTAACCATATTATGGGATGGATCCCATGCTGTTACACGATTTGGACAATTTTTCTGTTACACGCAGTCCGTTGGTAGGTTGTTTTCGTTCCATGTCTGGGGATACCGTATAGTTCCTATTTTATTACTGTTCACAAACAAATCATTTAATTCATAAAACTATTGTCCCGTAGGACAGTGTGCTGTATTGAACTTGGAGCCTTAAACCTTACCTGACTGCTGGTGCTGCTGCCTATCATGTTTTGATTGCTGCTGCTGCTGCTGCTATTGAAGATTTGTTGTCATTTGTCTTTCTTTCTATATTAACGACTCCCTTATTGTATTTATTTCTATGCTAGGGCTACTAAGGAGGTCCTTATAGTCTAGCATATACTTCCAGATCTTTAACTACCCTATTCTAATTGAATACAAAGTAGGCTCGCAATGAATCAAACGCAGAGGATCAATTTAATTGCTGATTGGTTTAAAAATTTGGAGATTCAACATCACAATGACCAATGAAAACTCGACACGTCTCTAATACAAAAGAGAATTTAAAATGGGTTCTTTACCAACTACATTTTAAACCTTCGAGATATTGTGGCCTTGTGTAAATCTTCATTAGATTTATATTACAGTTATTTTTATTGTATCTTTCGTCTTAGTTATTTTTTTTTTATTTTACATTATTTTTTTTTTTAACTTTCGATTTTATCCCATCTCTCTTACTGTTCTCTTCCCGCTTTGGCAAAGGAGCATATGGGGCAACAAGGACAAACAAAATATGGCGCAGATTTTCTCTGGTGGTGGTCGGGGAAATTTTGGCGCAAATGGAAGAATATAAGTATCTAAAGTATAAAGAACAGAAGAATGTAAAATTTACTAAAGAAGAACAACGCAAGAATTACTACCGGCAAAAATATATGCGAAACCCGATATGACGGAATCTGAAATCAATAAAAGAAGATAGGTTACATGTTTTTCGCGCCAAGATCGTCATCCATCATCCTGCTATCGCCTGCCTCAATCACGAAGCGGGAAACAGAAGGACCGTGGCGAGGGGCAAACAGGAGAAAAATGGCGATGTTTCCAACTAGACAATTTCATGATAAAGAATGGTGCTGAGTTGCAAAAAGGCGAAAATATCTGATACAATCTGACTCAATTAGAGTTGCAGTCGTTTTATGTGTGTGTTTGCGTGTCTGTGTGTATGTATGTATATTCTTTGTAGTTGTTTGTTGGGATACAAACAGCAAAATATTGTATAAATTTGCCGATTTTACTGCGAGCGTTTGGCTGTAGTTTAGCGTTGATTGGCTCCCGAGTGATTTGAAGAAAAAAAAAGGTAACTTTCAAAAGTTCAGTAACGAATGGAAGAAGCACTAAAAGCCAGCAGTTTTTTTGAATAAGCAGAAGGAAATTTGGTGCGATTTTTTTCTTAGTTTCTATATTTCTTCAGGCCGTTTGCCAAACACTCTAATGAAAGTAAACTATTGTATTTTTTTAATTATAAAATACTATAAACAACACAAAAACTAATCAATCTTTGCTGTATAGTTTACTATTTCAGACTAGTATCAGCTCTAATGTCATTTTGCTACACACTAAACTATCAAACTTACCAGTTCGTGGTAACCGGTTGGCTCAATCGACTCCGGATATATACCTCGGGATATTTTTTAATTCACCTAGCACTAGTAGCACAGTGTTACTAATCTAACTCACCCTTGAGTGTCGTTCCTTGCTCGAAGGTATGATCAGGATTTTTTTTATAGAAAGACCTCATGCAGTTCGTCCATCCTCTGCCTGCAATAGATAGGGGTCGATACTGCATATGCTTAAACCTTCTGAATATTGCACAAAACTATCGAAAAGGTTGCTTTGTAAGTGGCAACAAGTCATTGCAAATAACCGGGGAAATATAATTGAATAAAATGTAATGATCTCTGAAGAATAGTTTTGATAAACTGGTATGGTCCGGTTCCTTGTATCAAGGTGGTAGTCCGAGGAAGAACCAATAAAGAAGAACTCGAACACGGATATGGAATAACACAGATATATTACAAACAGGAATATATACAGAGAAGTAGAAAGTGTTAGTACGAACAATCAGGTTTAGTAGGGAGAACAATGTAGACTCGACCAGTATCAGTATTCCAATGTCTTGTAGTAATTGTCTGAACGCGACTCTGTTTCGGACTGCCTCTGACTCGACTGACTGACTCGCTCTGACTGACTGACAGACACCTGACGGACCTCACTCCAGACTTCAGACTGAACAGTATTTAGTCGCCCCGCTCCCACGAGGGCATCATGTGGCACAAGGCCGGTTTAACGTGGGATCTCCGAGCCCGTGGGCTCGGCCAAAAATATGCCTTTGGAACCCGTATAAACGGGTTCAGGGTCGGCTTACGTCCCCGAAAGAGCCTCCGCTCTTCGGCGTAGCCTCGTTCGGATTCTTTCCGGCCCGAAGGCAGTTCAACCGATCAGCCAGTCAGCCGGTCTCTCGACTTCAGACTGAACTCCCTGCTTCCTCTTGAGGCGCAGTATTTATTACGTATGGAATAGTCCATTATGTTATTATGGGTAAGGTCCCATAACATAAACATTAAAGGAAATTATTTATAACTCAACCTAAAAGAATACTGAGCCTTTACGTGACATCTGTCCTTTTTTACGGCAGCGAATTTTGAACGATTTCCTCAAAGAGGAAGACGAGCCTCGAGGTGACAGAGATATGGTTCTACAGAAGGATGCTAAGGTTATCATGGACCAAGCGTGTGAACAGTGATGAGGTGATGGAGAGGATACAAACAGGAAGGAGGCTTATACTTAACATCAGACAGAGGCAGCTGAAGTTTCTGAGACACATAATAAGGGATGAGGGCCTGGAGAATCTGATGCTCACGGGTCGAATAGAGGGAAAGAGAGACGAGAGAAAGCAGCGCGTGACATACCTGGCGGGCTTAAGCAGGTGAATGACAGAAGTTGGTCTGGGGAAGGAAGCAGAGGGAAGGAACTTGTTTGAGAGCTGCAAGGGATAGAAGGAGGTGGAGAGCCATGATCGCCTACATCCTGAAAGGACATGGTACTTAAAAGGAAAGAAAGGAAAGATAAAAAGGAAAGATAAACAAGGTAATGACATACCTAGGAGACTTAAGCAAGTGGATGACAGAACGTGATCTGGGGAGAGGAAGACATACCTAGAGGAAGGAACTTGATTTGGGGAGAGCTGCAAGGGATAGAAGGAGGTGGAGAGCCATGATTGCCTACATCCTGAAAGGACATGGCACTTAAAAGGAAAAAAAGAATAGATAAAAAAAGTATTATTTACGATATCGATGAACATGTTAACAGCATGCAAATAGAATATATATATATATATGAAAGAGACATAGCATAAAAAAGAATAGATCAAGAGATAGATATGAATATGTTAATAGCATAAGAAATATATATATATATATAAATATATATATATATGATACATATATATATATATGTATATATATCTATATATGTATATTTATGTATATATATATATGTGTGTTTATGTATGTATATATGTGTGTGTGTATATATATATATATATATATATATATATATATATATATATATATATATTTTCCTCAGTAATTATATAATTTTAAAGTTAATATAGATTAAATTCAAATTTTAAAATTGGTAATTCTTATTACAAATTTTATCGTATAACTTAATATTTATTAGATAGAACGAATTCTATTTTAGTCTGACCCTAACATTAAAGCATTAAATAATTATTATAACCAAAGTTCGTTGTCAAGTTATTTGAATTTTCATATACTTGAATTTTGATTGGTCATTGCAGCTTATGTAACAAAGATTCTTCTAGCGAGGGATGTTTGATTGATTTGAATCTTTTGAAACCCTTTATTATACATTCAACATCATCACTTGATAAGACACCAGAAATATCGAAACAAAATGGCCATTTTTTAGTGATTTTATAACATATTTATGTTATAATTTTCGAATAAATAATTATATTTGCTCTACTCTGTATTGAGCTCTCTTTTAAGAATAGTATTTGTTGGTTGTTGGAATTTATTCCGTACACAAATCCTATACTTGGGTATGCATATATATATATATATATATATATATATATATATATATATATACGTATGAATAAAAAGAGACAAGACGAAAAACTATATTTTGCCTAGGCGTTTCGTCCTTTGAGGAAGGAAAAACGTCGGCTAAGGATAGATTTTCCTCTTGTTTCTTTTTATTCATTGTGTCTCTTATACAGATTCACTCCATCTGAGAATATTTCCACTCACACACAGACACACAGATAACATTAATATTAATATGTATATCAATCAAACTGATATTAAAAATTCTATCTATCTATCTCTCTCTATCTCTCTCTCTCTCTCTCTCTCTATATATATATATATATATATATATATACAAGTATAGGATTGGTGTATACGGAATAAATTCCAATAACCAACAATTAATATTCTTAAAAGTCTGTTCAATACAGAGTAGAGCAGATATAATTATTTATTGAAAAATTATAACATAAATATGTATATATATATATCGCTACAAAAAATGGCCATTTTGTTTCAACACTTCTGGTGTCTTATCAAGTGATGATGTTGAATTCAACATCATCACTTGATAAGACATCGGAGGTGTTGAAACAAAATGGGTATTTTTGTAGTGATTTTATGACATATTTATGTTATAATTTTTAAAAATTAAATATATATATATATATATATATATATATATATATATATATTAGTAAGTTTTATTATTATTATTAGTATCATTATTATTTTTTTTTCTATATATCATCAATGATGTTCCCAATATCATCATTTTCAAACTTAGTATTTATTCAGATGACACTACCATTTACTCATGTCTCAATAGCAAATACGTCAGACATTTTGTGTCGATTAATTTTAGTGATCGACTTTTGCAAATTATTAATAATTCTTTTCGGACAAGGAGGAAATTGCATCTGGATCATATTTCTTCCGAAATGGACTTGGGAAAAATTTCTGATGCAATTTCCTCCTTGTCTGAAAAGGTTTATACGTAATTTGGAAAAGTCGATTAGTAAAATTAATCGACAAAAGTGTCTATTGTTTTTAATAATATTTGCTTAAAGCAAAGTTGCTGCCTAAATACAGAAAATGCCCAGAAATTTAAACTGGAATTATCAGAATAAAAAATAGGGATTAACGGTTAGGAGTTTTTTGAGATTCCTGTAAAATGTCGGCATAGTTTGTAAACTAAAAAAGAATTTTGATTGGCTGCGCTGATTCACAATGGCCGACAATGACATTGCAGGTTTGGAAAGAAAAGAAAAGAAAGAAAGAAAGAAAGAAAGAAAGAAAAGAAAGAAAGAAAGAAAAGAAAAGAAAGAAAGAAAGAAAGAAGAAAGAAAGAAAGAAAAAAAACGAAGAAAGAAAGAAAGAAAGAAAGAAAGAAAGAAAGAACGAACGAAAGAAAGAAAAGAAAGAAAGAAAAAGAAAAGAAAGAACGAAACAAAAGAAAGGAACAAAGAAAAAAGAACGAAAGAAAGAAAGAAAGAAAGAAAGAAAGAAAGAACGAAAGAATGAAAGAACGACAGAAAGAATGATTGAAAGAAAGAAAGAAAGAAAGAAAGAAAGAAAGAAAGAAAGAACGAACGAAAGGAAGAAAGAAAGAACGACAGAAAGAAAGAAAGAAAGAAGAAAGAAAGGAAGAAAGAAAAAAAGAAAGAAAGAAAGAACGAAAGAAAGAAAGAACGAAAGAACGAAAGAAAGAACGAAAGAACGAAAGAACGAAAGAAAGAAAGAACGGAAGAAAGAAAGAAACGAATCAGGATATGAAGCATCAAAAAGAGGAAAAAAAACAACAAAAACTATATACACAAAAAAAAAGAACATTCAAAAATATACGGAAAGAAAGAGAAACAAAATCAAAGAGATGGAATAAGAAACAACAATATATAAAAGAGGAAGAGAATGACTATTATTTCCACTATTTCCATTGACCAGAGTTCTGTCTGACCTGCGTCTGACGATAAACTGCATCCGCGTCCTGGGTAAGACGATAAACTACGTCCAACAGCAAGACCTCTGATCAGGAGGTTTTGAGGAGTTTGAGACCACCGCTTAATTACTGGTGTTCCCAGCTCCACCCTGACCTGGGGTGGTAGCACCTGTTAGGGTCCTAGCTATGGGCAAATAGTTAACACTCAGATTACATCCGCATCTTGGGTATGATGATAAACCGCATCCGCGTCCTGGGTATGACGATAAACTACATCCGCAACGTGTGTAAGACGATAAACTACGTCCACCAGCAAGGCCTCTGATAATACGTTTTTGAAAAAATAATGTTGCCAATTGTATGTTTTTGAAAAAAAATAATATTACCAGTTATACTTTTTAGAAAAAAAAAATTACCATCTATACATTTTTGAGAAAAAAAAATGTTAACGGAAATTGATTTTTGACAAAAAAAAACAAAAAATTACCAGGAAAAAAAGAAAGTTGTCGGCATTAAATGACCCATTGCGGTTGATATGCCGTAAAACAAACCAGAACAAACCAGACTGCTGTCGTCATCTTTATTGCCATATTCACGACGTTTCAGCCGCTGTACGCTCCGGCCTTCTTCAGGCGATGTCCTCGAGTACACATGGTCCGGTGGGTAAAAGCGTCGGTTGGATCCAGTGACTTGAATTAAAGAGTCGTAAGTTCAATAACTGGCTACGGCAGTGGAGAGGAAAAACTTGGAGAGTTGAGTTAAAGACATCCGGAAGGGGCATGGCACGTGGAACTAGAACAATCTACCCAGGCGCACGAAATAAATGGTTCAGTTCGAAATTGCAATCACCTGAATAAGGCCGGAGCGTACAACAGCCGAAACGTCGTGAATATGACAATAAGATGAAGAAAAAAATAAGTCCGAACAATGTAAATAATGTAAATAATTACAATACCTCATCTCAGAAATATAGATAGATATAGAATGGCTATTGTCAAGGAAAAGAGCCAAAATGAAGAAAGGGGAAAACGAAGGAAAAAATACAGAGAAATGAGACATAGAAAAGGAAAAAGGAAGAGAAGAAGAAAGGACGTGAATACGTTGAAGAAGAGATAAACGAAGAGTATCAAAGAAACAGAAAAAAAATAGAGACAATGAATTACAAGCCAAAAGAGAAGGAAAAAAAAAGAAAAAAAAAACTAGAGACAATGAATTACAAATGAAAAGAGAAGGAAAAAAAAGAAGAAAAAACTGTAATGTCGGTAGCATAGGCACAGGAATTATATTAAACGAAAAAGAATTTAGGATCTTGAATTCAGTCACTTTTATCCACTGGAGCAGAAGATAAAATCCCTTCTATCCACATTAGTTGAAGTAATCCAGTGACTTGACCCAAAGGGTTGTGAGTTCAATACCTGGCCATAGCAGTGGACAACAAAACCCTAAAAAGTTGAGTTACAAACCAGAGATATCCAGAAAAGGCATGTCACGTGGAACTAGAACATTCTACCCCAGTGGACAAAATAAAGGGTTCAGTTCGAAGTTCCAACAATTATTATCTGAATAAGGACTGAGCGTACAACGGACGAAACATCGTGATATGGCAATAAAGATGCAGACAGCAGTACGAACAATGTAAATATTACAAATAATTGCAGTACCTCATCTCGGAAATATAGACAGGATCAGTTTTCAAAAGAAACTGATCAAAAGCAGAGACATTCTTTAATAGCAACATCCTTCAAGCAATCAAATAAATCGTCTGCTAGGTCAGCTGCGAGAAAATTAGGTTCATTGTGATCTCTCGCCATAATCCGTCTTACAAATTTAGATGTCGTTCATGCATTGGATATTGCTGTCACATATTATTGGTTCTAACGTGGCATCTTGGTTCCAGTCGATTTCCCGCCACCGTAAAGCAATATATCTGTATCTTTTCTATAAATATTTAGATGTTAGTTCTTTTATGAACTTTCTTGAATTGAAAGAAGCTTTATAAATTGAAGCATACTACTACATTGGAAATAGCCAGATCTAACCGTAAGTTCTATGCAAACAGTTTCTTCTCTGGGACTTTTCGCATGTGGAACTATCTTCCAGCTTCTTTCTTTCCAGTTAATTTTGATCTTCAAATATCTAAATGCAATGTCAATCGTTATCTTCTGTCTTCATATTTCTTGTTCGTTTATTGTTCTGTCTCATTAATAAATGTTACATGCCGACACTGGAGTTTGAACAAAGATCACCAGACAGCAAACACAGGCGATCCCATTTTGAATAAGTAGAAAACCTGATCGTAAAAGAAATGCATATATGGGCAGTAATGTGGCATCTAAATGATCTCTATTTCTAGTCTATCCTCTATTACTATACGAATCGCTATTATCTATATTATTCACTATAATATTTCTCTTTTCGGATTACTATACGTGTTACTTTTCAAGCGAGTATTATTGAGCAAGTACTATCAGTGCGAGTGATATTCGAAGGCGTCTAACACCAGTATTGTTCAACGGCGTTGCTATAGTTCTATCTGCGATTACAAAGTCTCAACTACAACGAGCATTACGAAAATGACAACGAATATTCGTTGACATCACAAAAATATTTTTTTTTTACTTATATACCTTCATTCTTCTTAAAACATTGCGTCTTAGTGAATTTTTTGCCTTCATCATGCTATACCATGGATGGAGTTGCCTAATCCTAACTTTTCCAGATTAGCAGTGTTCACTATCATTTACTTGTTACTGTGGGCGCTGCATTACTCTCTTTCGGTTTATTTTTCTCATATTTGCACAAACTCAGTAACCACCTGCGTCACAGTGCTTTTATTGACTCCCTTGGGTAAAATGATCATAAAAAATACAAAGCCCGCCACAGATTCATTTTTTTTTTTTTTATCAGTGAATTGCCCTGGCATTTTGGGAAAGATATTTAAGTGGTTTCCCGTTGCCTTGCCTAAAGTTATGAATTCAAAGATTTCATTCTCCAAGGCTGGTTTCCACATGAGCCTTGTGAAGCCAGTCTACGATTCTATTTAATCCATTCCTGGGGAGGAAGGGATTAATGTTTCAGAACAAAGAAATGCAATGCACACAGAGAAAAAAAAAGAAAAGAAAAAAAAAGAAAAGAAAAAAAAATAAGAGGCATATAATTTGAGAGGATTTATAGCACATGAAGATGAAGATAAAAAAGCTTTAGCAAGAAAGTTTAACATAAGGAATGAATAAGGTGAATGAAAAAGAATATATATATATATATATATATATATATATATATATATAAAATGACTGAATATATAAAATTAAAAAATAATAATTATAATAATATATATTTTCTCTGTAAACTTTTTGCCTGATTAACCTACCTCCCCCACGATTTCAACAAATATATCTGTTGTGGAGTATTTTCACAGTGGAGGCTTGTATTTTTAATAAGTCGTCCTAAATTAGGTCCGACGTACAAAACGTTAGGAACTTGGAAAATAAGAGTCAATGGCGCAGTTGTGATGGTTGGTACTTCGAATCTCGACTGACGCGCTCAACACCATTCTGCCAGACTTGCCACTGCTACTCTTACTTATTATCTATGGGAGAGTCCATTACAATAGAATAGGTACCTAACAATATCGTCATATTTGGCTACAACAATGATACATTTGCCGTTGCAACATTCTCCACAATCGTCAATGATGCCATGACTAATCGCTATATATATAGAGAGAGAGATAGAGAGACAGCGAGAGAGAGAGAGAGAGAGAAATTGATATATATATATATATATATATATATATATATATATATATATATATATGAAGAGATAGAGTTACAGAGAGATAGGGGTTTTGTACACACACATATAGATGTGTGTGTAATATACACGCACACATATATATGTGTGTGTATGTGCTTGCGTGTGTGTATGTATGTGTGTATGTGTGTATATCGGGTACATAGCCTTACGTCCCCTTCTTAGTGAAGAGATATGCCTTTGTTATGGTAATAAGAGACATTAATCGATAGCAATAAGAGAACATGCTGTTTTTAACAATGGAATATTTCAATCTAGTATTACAATGCATGTATTTCTTTTGTTTCGTGTTTCGTTTTATTTCTATATTTTTACTTTTAATGATTTGAAATGTAGAAGTTTTCCTTTGAGTCGACAACAGAACATATCATACAGATAAAATAATCCTAGATTATTCATGCCAGAAATGTGACCAATACAATTGGAAAATTACTTTAATATGGCCTCCATTTTTGACAGTACAAGTTGTATTGACATTCTATCGATTTTTTTAAAAACTTTCACTGATTTCAAAAACAGTTTTCACACCTGCAAAATAACTTTATTATGACCATCCTTTTTGCTAGTATTTTTGTATGTGTTGTGTACCTTCAATACGCGTGGTCAGGGATCGCCACAGCTTCCTATTTCTGTGGCTCTTATAGAGTTTTGTCATTATATAATATTTCTCATTTCCTTTCTGCCACCTGTTTACACAAATTTCTTTTCTGTATCCATATTTCTTGATTTCAGCATATCCAAGGCCTGTTAAATTTTCCAAGCGCTCTTTCCTCTTACATCTGTTACATACCTTACCTATGAACACTAATGAGCATGTCCTAAACTTCATAAATACGTTGGACACTATAGTAAGTGGGGATAATATTCTGTATAAGAAGTGCACCACTAGTAGTGGTTTACCTACTTCATGCTGCTGGCGAGTAATTATATTTTGTTGATGTTATAAAGATTACCATTTCATTTCCAACCTCCGTTTTGGTTATTCCCGTCTCAGTAACACTTTCTAGGTTACAATAGAAAGAAAGAAAGAAAGAAAGAAAGAAAGAAAGAAAGAAAGAAAGAAAGAGAGAAAGAAAGGGGAAGTCAAGAATAAGAAAGAGAAAAGAGAGAAATGGATTGATTTGTATTTAAAATAAATAAATAAATAAAAAATAAAGAAAGAAAGAAAGATAAAAGAAAGAAAGTGTTATATGCCGTACGTATGAACACTAATGTCGCAATCCTTATAAATAAGCTGTACCCTATTGTAAGTGGGAATAATATACTGTCTAAGTAGTGCACCGCTAGCAGTGGTTTATCTACTTCACGCCGCTGGCGAGTATTGTATTTTGTTGATGTTATAAAGATTACCATTTCATTTCCAACCTCCGTTTTGGTTATTCCCCATTCAGTAATCCTTTCTAGATTACAACAGAAAGAAAGAAAGAAAGAAAGAAAGAAAGAAAGAAAGAAAGAAAGAAAGAAAGTGGTATATTGCGTACCGAATAATAATAATAAGAATGTCGAAATCCTCAGAAATATGTTGGACATTATTCTAAGTGGGGGTAATCTGCTGTCTAAGTAGTGCATCACTAGCAGTGGTTTACCTACTTCAGGCCGCTGGTGAGTATTTTATCATGTTGATGTTATAAAGATTACCATTTCTGTGTCGCTCATTCTGCAATCAGTTACAACACTTCTCAGGTATTTAAATTATTGTGATTACTTGATTTGGGTATCGCCAATTAGTAGCGTGTATATTGCGTTATTTTCCCTCCTTTTAATTGATGTTTAGTCTTTTATTCTTACTTTAAATTATTCCCTTCTTTAGTTCCTGTTCTTTCCTTTCTCTGTCTCGCATCAACATTGTGTCATCTGTATATATTATATGGTTAAGATTGTTTCAGCCAATCATAAATCCTGGTAGGACTTCTAGTTCATCCGGGACACCTTGTTATATAGTTTAGATTTTCAGCAGTACAAATAGATTTTATAAATTTTTATTGGTATTTATGTTTTTACATGGACGAAAGAAATCTATCTGAAGCCTCGTTTAAATAAGCTATTAATATGTTAATTTATAAGCATTATTTTGGCTATTAATTATGTAATCAATGTATTACTTCTGAGCCAATACGAGGCATAAGAATGCAAATGATTCTTTTGTTTTGTTATTGGGAATAAAGATGTAAAGAAAATTATATCACTTTTGTCATTTCATTGTTTCTTTCTTTCTTACGTTCTTAAGCATTTGTTAGGCGGGAAATTTTCGAAAATAGAATCAAAATGAATATCAAAATTGTAATATTACGTATCGATAGAATTTAATTTCATTCTTGTCCTTTATTCATTGGAAGAGTAAATAAAATTTTAAAAAAAGAAAGAAAGAAAGAAAAAGAAAGAAAGAAGGAAAAAAGAAAGAAAGAAAGAGTAAAAGTACGGAGGAGAAATGAGAAAAGCAATTTGAATTAGAGAAACAAATGAAGAAAAAAAGTACAAAAAGAAAAGCAGCAAGAAATGTGGAAAGGAAAGAAAAAGATAAAAAAAGGAAGGAAGAACGAATGAAGGAAGGAAGGAAAGAGATGGGAATAGAATAATATAAAAAATAATGTAACGAAGAAATTAAAAAAATATATCAGAGGAAAACGAAAAACAAAGTACGAAAGAGAAAAGGGAAAAAGAATGCAAAAAGTGATTTGACATAGAAGGAAAAAAAGAAAGAAAAACGTAAGAGAGATAGAAAAAAATAAGAAAGAAAAAAAGAAAATACGTACGAAAAAGAAAATGAACAAAGGAATGAACAGTAATTCGAGAAAGAAAGAAAGAAAGAAAGAAAGAAAGAAAGAAAGAAAGAAAGAAAGAACAGGCAGGACAAGGATAAAAAGTAGACAAAAGAGGGAAATAGCATGATAGTTATTTATAAGAAAGAAAGAAAAGAAAAGGATAACAAAGATGAGAAAAAAGGGAAATAGAACGATAGGTATTTAGAAGAAAGAAAGAAAAAAGAAAGAAAGAAAAAGGAAAGGAAGAAAGAGAAAAGGATGAAAAGAAGAGAAAAGAGGGAAATGGAGTGATAGGTATTTAGAAGAAAGAAAGAAAGAAAGAAAGAAAGAAAAAAGGAAAGGAAGAAAGAGATGAAAAGAAGAGAAAAGAGGGAAATGGAGTGATAGGTATTTAGAAGAAAGAAAGAAAGAAAGAAAGAAAAAGAAAGAAAGAAAACAACTACGAAAGAGAAAGGAACAAAGAGATGTAAATAGTGATTAGAGATGTAAAGGAAGAAAGAAAAAGTGCGAAAAAGAGAAAAAATGGAAAGAAAAAAGTGCGAAAAAGAAAGGGACAGAAGCTTGTAAAAAGGGATTTGAGAAAGAAATAAAGGAAGAAACACAGAAGAAAAAAAAAAGGGAGAAAAAAATAAGCAATAAAGAAAGAAAGTAAGAAAGGAACAAGTACGAAATACAACGGAACGGAGGAATGAAAAATGTGATTTGAGATAGAAAGAAAGATAGAAAGAAAATCGGAAAGTAAGAATGAAAGAACGCAAATACGAAAGAGTAAGAAATATAAAAAGTGATTTGAAGTTTTTTTAAACAAATCACCCCAAGCGAGGCGGGAGTGCCACTAGTACGCAAGGTTTTACAGAGATTGAGATTAAGAGTAAAGAGGAGTGTTTGGGAAAAGGATAAAGAGAAGGACAGGGATCAAGGTCAACACATCAGAAGATGTCGATTGACATTACATTTGATTATTTGAAGGTTATAGTTATCACAGAAGCAAATAATAGGAAGGGAGTTGCACTGTCGGGAAGTGCAAGATAAGAAGCTGTTGGAGTAGAAGAGATGGGTGCATTTACCCGTTTCGACATTGAAAGGGTGGGACCGAGATGCCAACCAAGTAGCGCGCTTAAATCCATGCAGTTTGGGAACCAGTGAAAGAAGCCCGTCGGAGTAGTTGCTATGAAAGTACTTTTAGAAAAGACAGAGGAAAGCCACAGCACATCTGTGAGACTGTAGACGGGATGTGTGTGTATATATATATTATATATATATATATATATATATATATATTCAGGATATCCGCCCAATGTCCTGCATGCATTTCATAATTGATTTCTATCAACACGCATTTTCTATTTGCATTGCGCTGACTGTTGTTCTCATCTTTATCGTGATATTCAAGACGTTTCGGCCGCTATACGCTGGGGTATTCGTCAGGTGATTGGAATTTCGAACTGAACCCTTTTTTTCGTCCACAGGGGTAGATTGTTCTAGTTCTACGTGCCATGGCTCTTCCTGATATCTCCGTTTTCTCCCTTTAACTATACTCACCAAGGTTTTGTTCAAAATTGCGTCTTGAAATCTAAATTAACATACTCAATTTGGAAATAAATTGAAGGATTTTGAAAAGCGGACGTTAACGTAGAACTGTGTCTGTGAACGTGCGCACTAACAGTTACGCACACTTTATATAGACATGCACACACACATATACAGACGCGTATACCATATTTGGCGCCATATCCATTTTCCACAGAAAATGGCAAAAAAATACATCTCCCTGTCTTATACACGGTTGACATAAACTATGGTTAGACGATTAGAGCAATTCAAGGAGAAGTGATTTTACCAAAATGCTACCAGTCTACAAACAGTGAGAAATCGAAACCTCCCTCATCATAGCCGAATGTGATTAGAGGGTCACTCTGTAACTGACAACGTGACAAGTTCCCTCCACACAAACTCTAGGTCAATAATCTTAAGACCGGATACAAAAGGATTAAATAAATATAAAATACTGTTACTTTAATCAAAATGTATTTGCAAAAGATTTACATTTAATTAGAAAATGTAGTTTATCAACAAACAAGTGAACATTTTAAGCTTTTAATTGATTAGTTTAAACAAACATTGAAAAAGTATTTTTTTATTTTTGCTTGGTCATAAATATATGACCACGTGAATAAAAATAGAAAATGTAGAACAAATAAGTCACAATGTAGCTGAAACCTTTGGCTTTCATCATGCAAACAACAATAACACAAAAAAAAACAATCTCGATAACCAGGATCCTCCCCACATACACTGATCCGAATTTCAATAATTTTTTAATACTCTCCTGGTCAAATCTTACGACCCGATACAAAAGAGTTAAAAATATATATAAAATACTCTTACTTTAATCAAAATATATTTGTGAAACATTTACATTAAATTAGAAAATGTAGTTTATCAAGAAACAAGTGAAGATTTTAAGCTTTTAATTGATTAATTTAAACAAACATTGAAAAAAGGATTTTGTTCCGTTGGTCATAAAGCTGGTTATTTTCTTTTTTATAAAAATGTATTACTGGTATTTTTACTATAAAAATGTATTTATATACTTTTATAGTCTTTTGTTGTTGTTTATTTACGGTCCACTATTTACTGACATCTGGGGGCACGGTTAGGTTTAGGGTTAGGGTTAGGGGCTAACCTGTGCTACCGCCCTGGGTCAGAGTGAACCTGGTAACAGAAACACTTAAGAGGTGGTTCCACTCCCGACCGCGGACCTAGAATCATCATACCCAGGATTACTAAGAAGCGGTAACCAGTGCACTTTATGAAGATATGTAGAAAAGATAAAGATTAATCCGAGACTTGCAGAGGTTCCATAGATAATATTCTGACTAGCTAGCCGTGTTCGTTCTATCAGTTGAGACCGTTGCAACTCAGTCAGTCCATGTCATATACACAGTGGCTAACCTTTCATGTCCCACTGGGAATAATAAATTCCATTCGGCCAACTTCTTCGCATGAATCGCTGTTTTAAGGAACAGACACCAGATTGAATGCTTTCCTGATCCTTACAATCATATTCTAGGGTCAACATTTATCTATCCTACCATAACCCATAATCTTTTCTTTCTATATATTCTTCTTACGTCCATAAAACTATCTTATTCAGATGACTTCTAAACCGAGTGTCTACTGGGGTCTGTATTGAGTGAACAATAGCGTAAAAAATAATAAAGACTCTTGTATTTCTGTGTGGATTGATTCATTCGTTTTCTACAGTTTATATTTATATATATATATATATAATATATATATATATATATATATATATATATATATATATATATATATATATATATATATATATATATATATATATATATATATATATATATATATATATATATATATAAGTTATTACTGAAAGGGTTTTTCTTTAAAAAAAAAAAACGCGTGAATAAATACACCCAAAACATAACGTTCAAAAACCATCTAAAGACGTGTTTATACGTCGATCTTTATTTATTTTTTTAATACCCTTCTTTTCTTGAAACGAGTCCAGTTGTCAACTTATACATCTGGTAGAGGTGTTAACCTTCGCTCGGGTACTTCAAGGTACTTCAGTTTCTCAGTTACTATAATAAAAACTAATTAAAGAAATCGCCTGAAAAGTTCTTTTTTTTTCTTTTTTTCCCCCCAAAGTAATTGGCGGGGAAGGGGTTAAAGCCAGAAAGTATTTTTAGTTTGTAAGAATTTGTTTTGGTTTAATGATGCAAATCTTATAGCTGGGGAATGAAGAGGTGGATTAATACTTTTCCCAAGGGTATTTTTAGGTAAGTGGATATAACGAACCCAGCGGGAATTGGAACTTAGCTCCCCGATTAGCCATTACATCATCTGCACATTCAAGCTTACAGCACCTGATATTACAAAGCGGTCACCGAAGTACTGGCCAGGCTCGACATTGCTTAACTTTGTTAATCGTACGGGAAATTGATGTGCCCGTAAGCCCATTTCCAATTGGAAAGATTTAGAGATTCATATAAAGTATGTGTCAAGAAAGGTGGGAAGCAGTGGTTACTTGACAGGGGAAAAAATTGATCATTCGACACAATTTACTGGATATATAGGATAATCTTCTGTAATCTAAAACTGTGTATCTATACCTAATTCTAAAAAATATATATATATATATATATATCTAGAAAAAAAAGATTGCATTTGATATTTGCGAATGATCTTTAAAAAAAATTTATTCGACTAAATTCTAAATGTTTTCCTGAAATAAACTTTCAAATACGCCCATCCCACATGGCTGGAAAATTCTTTGCTAACCTTGTGACATTTATCTGATTTCTTGTTATTTTTTTTTTTTTTTACTTTTGAGATTTCCCGAGTACGGAGACCTTTACATATCTACTGCGTCCATGTTCTTTAATAATAATAATAATAATAATAATAATAATAATAATAAATAAATAAATAAATGAAAAATAAATAAGAAGAAAAAAGTAATAATAATAATAATAAGCAATAAATATAAATAAATACTAATAATAAATAATAAAATAAAGGCAAATAATAATAATAATAATAAATGATAATAATAAATGATAATGATGATAAATAATAAATAAAAATATAAATAAGAAACGATAAAAAAAAAATAATAGATAATAAAATTAAATAATAATAATAAATAAATAATAAAAAACAAGAAATAATAATAAGCAATAAATAATAATAAATAAAAATATTAATAATAAATGATAATAAATAATAAAAAATAAATAATAATAATAAATAATAATAACAAATAATAATAATTATTATAATAAATAAATAAACAATAAATAATAATAAAATAAATAATGATAATAATGAATAATAAAATAATAAATAAAATGAATAAGAAGAAATAAGAAATAATATTAATAAGCAATAAATATAAATAATAAATACTAATAATAAAATATAAAAATAAAGATAAATAATAATAATAATAAATAATAATAATAAATGATAATAATGATGATAAATAATAAATAAGAATAATAAATAAAAATATAAATAAGAAACGATAATAAATAATAATAATAATAAATAATAATAATAATAAATAAATAAATAAAAAATAAGAAATAATAATAATAAGCAATAAATAATAATAATAAATAATAATAAAGATGAATAATGATAATAATAAATAAAATAAAATAATAAATAAAAATATTAATAATAAACGATAATAATAAATAATAATAAATACTAACAATAAATAATAATAAAAAATAATAATAATAATTATAAAAATGAATTATAAGAAATAATAATACACAATAAATAATAATAATAAATAATAATAATGGTGATAAATAAGAATATAAATAAGAAAACGATAATAAATAATAATAATAAATAAATAATAAAAACAAGAAATAATAATAATAAATAATAATAAATAATAATAATAAATAAAATATTAATAATAAACGACAATAAAAAAATAATAATAATAAAAAAAATAATAATAATAATTATAAGAAATAATAAATAATAATATGCAATAAAAATAATAATAATAATAATAAATAATAATAATAATAATAATAATAAATAATAATAATGATGATAAATAATAATAAACAATAATCATAATAAATAAAAAATATTAATAATAAACGGTAAAAAATAATAATAATAACCATGAATAATAATAATAAATAATAATTATAATAAATAATAAAAAAATAAAACAGCGGCTCAAAACTATATATAAAGTTCTGTTTCTGCCGTTAGTCCATCTGTCTGTCCGTCGTCAACTTCTAAAATAGCTATACAAATATCGATCGGAACCAAATTTTGAGGAGAATTGCAAACAAGTAAGGGGATACAAAGTACAGTTAGTTTACTAGGTTGCGTAGCTTAGTATAATAAATATCCATTCATTTTTGGGGGACAAATTAAAGACTTTATTATTTAACATATAAAATACTCCAACTATTTTAAAAACAATTTAATGATTAAAATAACAAATACTTATTTAATAAAAAATGTAATACTTTTCTTTTGCATGTCTTTTTCTTTAATATATATATATATATATATATATATATATATATATATATATATATATATATATATATATATATATATCATTCTGGTAAATTATAATGCACAGTAGTAGTAATGTAAATATAAACACATTAGGGAGCTTAGAGTTTGCAAATCACGACAAAAAATGTTAGCAATAGATTCAATAATACTAAATACTGTGAGGAAGTCAACATACATTAGCGTGTTACAAAAAAACTTCTATTTAAAAAAAACAAAAAAAAATCTTTTGCATTTCAACTTTTTTAGTTCTTAGTCATCCAACTCTATTAAAAATTTATATTTGAATAATTTCGAATAAATTGATACACACACACACGCACACACACACACACACACACACACATATATATATATATATAGACACAAACAGAATGTCTCATATCGAGAATATTCCACATTGAACATGAAGAAAAATTAATTATTTTTAATAATATGTAAAAATCTCCACTTTCACCTGAAGACGGTTGCGAGACCAGACCAGAAACACGTGTCGTGAAATTATGTAAAACAAAGTATAATATTTTTTCTCAATAAATCCACATTACAACCAAAAACGTTTGCGGCACCCCTCTTCTTTTTAATATACATACTTTTCTCTCGTTGGAACCACTACAACATATTTCTTTTATATATATATATATATATATATATATAAAAGTGAACATTGAAGTCAACACTCAGAGGCGACAGGCTGTTTCATGCTGGACACAATCGTCAGGCCCATTCACATAAATACAGTAGTAAACACTGTATGTTGGTCTGCAGTTCGAGATTCGACTCCAGCTGTCCTGTTCAAACTCTCTGCCTCCAAGCAGAGAAGATCTCAAGACGAGGCTATGTCGAGGGTCAGATTCTCGTCTTGGGAAACAGCTACCGACAGCGTTTTATATTGTGTCTACAAGGAATATTTGGCTGAGCCTATGATACCCCATATTATACTCGGCCTTGTACCATATCTGACCGCGTGGGGCAGTTGGCGTTGCTACATCGTTACGTAGAGTTTGCAAAAACATATTTTGTTGACTACTCAGCCCGTACGCGCAATGCTACCTTATAATGTTACATATACGTTGCTTTAACAGGATGGACACTTAGTTAGGACGTTCATTTTCCGGTTATGTGACCCGGTGTTGGCATTTCTTTATGGTCGTAGCAACCCCTAGTGTACAACACCTTTGGAAAATTGTTTGAAAGCCACGGACTTGAACCAAATCTTGTTGATGAAATTGTATAGATGGAACCATTTGAGGACCTTCGATGGTTGAGCTAACACGAAGCTGGCGGTTTGAGAGTACTAACATGGTTCAGACTATTGATCCCGCTCGATAATGAGCACTGTCCCAGAGACGGTAATAAAGGACAGCTCAGTGCAGTTGAAATATAAACCACACGTGACCTCCGTCAGAAACACGGATTGGCTAATCGTTCTGTCAAAAACGAATACTCGGATACGAATGGCTAGCTGCTACTATTATCAAATTAACAGAAAAGCCATACTAAATCCAAGAAAGATATTAGAAGGAGAATATATCTAAATTAGTGTTTCTAAATTTCATATATATATATATATATATATATATATATATATATATATATATATATATAGTTAAATTCCCAGATAAATTCTGTGGACAAGACAGATTTGTATAAAATGACAATTGGGAAAAAATCTTACAATCTTGTAAGACTTTTTTTTAAAATGACAATTGGGAAAAAAAATCTTACAATCTTGTAAGATTTTTTTCCCAATTGTCATTTTATACAAATCTGTCTTGTCCACAGAATTCATCTGGGAATTTAACTATATTGTCGACATTAACCAGAAAAAAAAGGCTTAGACAGAAGCGTCTATCTTTTTAAATTTGGATTTTTAATGTAACTATAACAACAAAAACATTTCGATTTCATTTTGCCTTGAAAAAAGTCGGATGACGAAACGCGTAGGTAAAATGTAAGATTTTTTCCAATTGTCATTTGATATATATATATATATATATATATATATATATATATATGTATATATATACGAAAAAAAATTTTATAAGTTTTGTATATATTGTTAACGGAAGTGAAATTATTCTGGTGATATTTGAACAGTATGGAATTTTTTCAGCTTCAGCATTTTGTAATGTAACACTTATAATTGTATGATCTTTGGAGATGAGCAGTCATTTTATGGTCAAGAAAATACTGGATTGCAACGTTAGATTAATGTCGTCATAACGGTCACATATCACTGGTACAAAAGACAAAGAGACTACGACGTGTTAAAGACGTTCCTTGTTAGCTGGAATGAATGACATTATGGAAGAATGGAAACACACAAAGTAGATGCGAATGGGTTCAATTCGGTAAAATCAAGATTGGATGAGTGAATGTCACATTTTGCATTTGACCATTTTGACAGAATGTTCTCCAAAATTCCGCACATTCAATCGCGAGATATAAAGACACAATTATCAATGAAAGCTGGTGTGTTTTTCGAAAAGATTCAATAGCAAATACCCATCTACGCCACCATTTGCGGTTGTTTGAATGTTCTGCGAGATTTGGCCCGCTTCGATCTGCCGATATCAAGATACAGTTATCTATGAAAACTGGCGTGTTGATCAAAATGATTCAATGGCAAATACCCACCCCACTACGTCAACATTTTGCGTTTCTCAATTTTGACTGAAAATCATGCTAGTTTCGGCACGCTTCAATTACCAAATGTGATAGAGTTATCTATGAAAGTTTGCGTGTTTATCAAAATGATTTAATAGCAAATACTCCTCTTCGACACCATTTTGCGTTGGCTCTATTGAATGAAAGTCTTTCGAATTTTATCACGCTTCAATTGCCAGATAACAAGATACAGTTATCAAAGAAAGCTGGTGTATTTTTCTAAATGACTCAATAGCAAATACCTCTCTACGACACCATTTTTCGTTTTCCCCTGTTGACTGAAAGTTCTGCGAGTTCTGGCACGCTTCAATCGCCAGATATCAAGATGCAGTTATCTACGAAAGCTTGTGTGTTTATGCTAATGATTCAATAGCAAATACCCCTCTACGACAACATTTTGCGTCTGTTTCTCTTGACTGAAAATCATGCAACTTTCGGCACGTTTCAATCGTC
>CAHIKZ030005106.1:702500-730000 GCA_903632075.3 Acanthosepion pharaonis
GGCACAAGGCCGAGTTTACCGTGGGTTCTCCGAGCCCGTAGGCTCAGCCCAAAATATTCCCTTAGAACTCGCATAAACGGGTTCAGGGCCTGTCTACCTACCCTGAAGAAACTCTGCCCTTCAACAAAGACAGAGAGTTCGACAGTTGAACAGTCTATATCATTGTTTCTCGAGGTTTACTTTCCTACTACCTTACAGTAAGTAGAAGAGTCCACAATAGCCTCATTAGAAGGAGCACACCACAACAGTAACTCACTCGTTCGCTTGACGTTTCTTCCCCACAACCATGCCTTATATATGACAATTAACGTTTCTTCCTTCTTGTGATAACCGACTATCTTCCCAAATCGGAGAACCTGGGAATACGAAGTGTAGATGACTTGGATGTGCGGGTGGTGTAATAATAATGACTCGGAATTGTTAATCGGTTCTAATTACAGTTGGATTCGTTATATTCAATTACTTGGGAAAAGTATGAATCCACCTCTTCTCCCCAAGCTATGGGTTACTTAGTAAGACTTGTATCGCTAAATCATTATTATCTCCAAAAATAATTCTTTCAAAATGAAAATATTTTTGACCTTAAACTACCTGCAAAGGGTTGATAAGCCATGAAAAACGAATCAATCGATTTGTTTACAGCTTGTCAATACTTGGACTAACGCTTATCAAAAACAAAATAGTGTGCTAATTGCAGATTCAGAACTGAAACAGCTATTATACACAATACCTGAGAAAAGCTATCAGACATTACTTCTTTAAGTGATCTGCAAAGGCTTAAAAAGCCGTACGGTCAATGAAACCTTCTAAAATCTGTTCTTCAGCTATAAGCGGCCTTAAGTGAATGACGCTAGTCTCAGGCAAAATGAGGATGCGGGGTTTGTCAATGTCATTTGTATATGTAGAAGGTGACGGTAGTCGAAACTATGGGACAACATCTTTTTTAACAATTGTTTAGTGACGTTACATTTATTCCCAGTGTCAGTTCCACTTTAATTTCCTAATCCCCAAGGAGGTTTAACCTCCCTTTTGGGGTGCATGGCATCCTAATCTCTTTCAAGCCTCCATCTCCTACCTTCCCCGCTGGTCCTCTCAATTATTTTTCCGCTCTCCAGGACATATTCTGCTCACACTCCAACGACGTATTTTTGAATGACGTCCAGATTATATCCAGGACATCCCTTGATTTAAGCGGAGATCACCTTCCAGATCTTGATCGGCGACGTGATCATTATATTACAGGTGTTGGTAAGCCCTGCGCTATTGTAACTGGACTGGCACGGAAAAACAAAAGTTACAAAAATAACATAAAATAAAAAGATTATATGTAAAAAAATAAATAAATAAAAATTAATACTATTTAAAAAAAAAAAAACAAACAAACAAACCTTTTGAAGAAATACGTGCAAAAAAGACCCCATGATAAGACCTTCTGTATGATCGCACTGCTAGCCTCTCATTTCTTCACTGGCTCTTTCGAAAACGATAACTCCAGGCGTCTTATTTTCTGTCACTCGTAAATGGATTTAGGGAGGTTCTAGGTCCCCAAAGTTGGAGCGATGCCAGTGATTATTACAAAGCGGAAGTATCGAAAATCAATCCACAAATATCGATTTAGACTCACTATGGTTTAATGATCGACAGGTGTGGATAATATAGGGAGACATTAACAAAAGATCGAAATGAAGAGAACCAGCGCCAAAAGAGAGGCAAACAACCAACTTAAGAAAAGAAACAAGAAAAGGTAAGCAACGAAACTATGACGGAAATTGTGAATAACACGCATAACGAGCAGGACATGTTTGGCACAAGGCCATACACCGACATGCTTCTAAATCGTTTCACATTAATGCGAGGTCCCCCGGGGCTCTATCCCTGGACCTGGTCGTATCTTCTTCAACAAAATTCCCGATGACATCAGCTCCCAATTATCAGTTATTTATCCTGATAACACAACTATTTACTTTTTTCTTCGTAGCAAATCGGAGAAAAATGACACAGTAAAACTGACAGCACGTCAATTTACTTTCGAATTACTGAGATGTAACCGTTCTATGCTAACAGTTTCTTCTATTGCACTTCTTGCTTGTGGAACTCTCTTCTGGCTTCTTGCTTTCCCGCCAACTTTGATCTTCATAAATTAAAATGCCAAGTTAATCGTTATCTCCTGTCTTCTTAATGCTTGTTTTGTGGTCTCCTCTCCTTAATGGTAGTTTTTTTTTTCATATTCTCTAACACTCAGTAACCCCTTGTGATTCCTTAGTGATTTAATTGATTTTCTTGGTTGAAATGATTGAAAAAGATAGATAGATAGATAGATAGATAGATGCGAAAAGACTGAGATAGATAGATAGATAGATAGATAGATAGATAGATAGATAGATAGATAGATACGAACAAACTGAGATAGATAAATAGAGAGAGATAGCTTCCGTGTTCCGTTTCTATAAATAGTATCATAGTAATTTTTCTGATGAACTTTCTTCTATCGTACTAAGAGTTTATGAAGTTAAGCGCAGTACAGGATTGGCGGTAAGGTCTCATCATCTTACAGATGAAATTAACCGTAAGTTCTATATAACAGTTTCTTCTATCGCACTTCTCACTTGAGGAACTCTTTTGCAGCTTCTTGCTTCCCATTCAACTTCGAACTACAAAAATTTAAATGCAATGTCAATCGCTATCTTATATATTCCTAATTCTTGTTCTTTTATTGTCCTCTCTCCTTAATGGTAGCTTTTCTTATACTCTCTAACACCCAGTAACCCCTTGTGTCTTAGTGGTTTAATTAATTTTTCTTGGGTGAAATGATTAAAAAGATAGATTTTCCTGATTGGCCTTCTATTATTTTTGCTCCATAATAATATACGTTTTTTTTTTCTAATTCTTTCACACTCAAATCCCCTTGTGCTTTAGTGGCTTTATTGTCTTGTAGGAGTGAATTTGACTTTAAGAAATGCTACTTCCGAAAATGCCCCCCCTCCAATTAGTGGTTACCAGGGACAAAGAATGGTTTGTAAATTTTAACAGCTCTAAAGAAAACTGCTTTGATTTAATCAACGTAGACAACCTTTTCTGTCTTTCCTTAGCATGACTAGTGGTAACCCACAAGAGAGCAATTCTTTGCTTCTCATGGGGTTCACGTTTTCTAATTAAACGAACCAAAGTGACTATATTTCATAATTTTCTCGGTTTATTGCATGAAAAGTTTCTTCAACGTTTCGAGCCTCTTTGGTTTTCTCGTCAGAATCCATCTTATACATTTATACCTCTGTGCTTGAATATTAATACCATGTCAAGTCTAGTGCTCCTGCCATATATCAAGACATTCTTGCCAAAATCCAAACATCAATGTAATGACATCGATCATGATGTGACGTCGTCCCCCCTGGTCGCAGCGTCGACTCTGTCGTTCGATCTCGTTCGCGGCTCCAGTTGTGACGTCACGTGGCTGCCCAAGGGTCGATCCTTTGATCACGGCACCAGTTGTGACGTGACTTGGCTGCCCAAGGGTCTGATGTCCTGGTCACGGACAGCACCAGTTGTGACGTCCCTGCCGCGGCGCCAGCTGTTCGCTCCTCGCTGCTCCAAGTGTGACGTTCTAACCCTTTGGCTAGATGATTACCAGCCTCGCCGCTCCCAACTCGCTTCCAACGCCTGGTTACTAGGGTAACTGCACTGATCTCCGGTCTGCCTACCCACGTTGTGATTAGATCTTAGACAGACGGGATCAAACAGGGGATTGGGGCCGTACGCCAGCTGGGTTCAACGGGGGTGGCAACACACAAGTAAAAGAAAAACTCACGAGGCCAAAAATTACTGATAAAAAAAGGGTAACAACCTTTTATACCTAAATGTTCGTTACATAAAAATCATTCCTACTTCCCGACCCGTTTTGTGGACTGTGGCACCAAGCTTCTACCATACAACTTAAAGACTTCGAGTTGCCTACTCTCTAGAAATTTGCATGTCGGATTGTGGTTTGGTTTCGACACTGGGCGCTGATCTCTACCAGTCGTTCACGGCTGATTCTTCTCTTCGGCTTGAGTTGGACGAATTTCTTCACTTCGATTTGGGTTGGACGAATTTCTTCACTTCGATTTGGGTTGGACGAATTTCTTCACTTCGGCTTGGTTTGATTTCAACTTCTTCTAGGCGCAACTGCAAGTAACTTCTTCTTCGTCCGCCCTGCAGCTCTTCTCGTCAAGGTCCGAACTCTTCTCTCTGCCGTCTGGGGCTGAACTCTTCTCTCTGCCGTCCGGGGCTGAACTCTTCTCTCTGCCGTCCGGTGCTGAACTCTTCTCTCTGCCGTCCGGGGCTGAACTTTAACTTCTCTTCGGCTTCAGCGCTGCAACTTCTCTGCCTGTCCGGGCCAAACGGACCGGCCCTTCTTGCCCGCAAGGGGCGAATGAACAAGGCCCGCCGTCCGCTCTCCAACTGCTCTGGCCGTCCACCCCGCAACTCATTTCTGTCGATTGGGGTCCTGCTTTTATTGACGCCGCAACAAACTGGGGTGGGTCTGTCGGCGCCATGGTTTTCTTGATAATTCCAAAAGTCGCATTATTTCTGATTTCCCATTATCGCTCTTACTTTCACCCCTACTTCCTCACAGTGCCTCTGGGGGGGGAGGCGCATACCCATTTCTCCTGGTCTCTCGTATGTCAGGTGACCGTTTTCGACCAATGGGTCCTGGTCGAGCGTCCTTTCTCCTCTTTCCTCGCACATCACATGACCGCTCTCGGCTAATGAGATTCTGGTCGGGCGTGGTCAATCCGGGGCTTTATTCTGGGGAAGAAACACCTTGTTTAAAAAAACAAAATTTAAATTGTCTTTTTTGTATACGTGGTATTTGTCAAAATAGCCCGCCGCTAATTAGATGTGACTTCAGGAAGAATTTTTCTCGTCTTGCCGGCGCCCTCTGTGAGCTAAAACAATTGCTTTCATTTCTTTCTTTTCGCTCAGGCCTGTTAGCCAAAATCTTAATTATCTGAATTGAAAATATCTTCACTTATCATCGTGGGGGTTCTTATCTTCAACCCTAGAGCTGGTCAGGATCTGTATACAATTCCAGCGGTCACCTCTCATCTCAATGACACCCCTTTTCGATTAATATTTCTTTTTCCATTGTTCTAAAAATCCCATTTCTCCAAATTGATAATGAACTCCCACATTCCGCGGACACGAAAGTAGGTCAGGTGTTTTGACCGATATCTGGTATTTTATCAATCGTACGTGTGTCCATCCGCTAGTTTTATGTCTTTTCCCTTTCTTCCTTTTTTTGTTATTTCTAAACTTTATTCTTTCAATTAACAATTTCTATTGTTCGTGAATTTCGGCCAGGCGCAATGGCCTAGATATCTCTTGACACCTGTTTTTGCTTATGACCGGGTTTTGTATTATCTATTTCTCCTTCTCTTTTTCTTTCTTTCCCTCTTTTTTTTTCCTTCTTCTTCCCTTCGGATCGCCTAAATAAATTAGAGAATTATTCTCAAAACTCAATTATTCTTCGTCTAAATAACTAACAACTGGTTAATAAACCGAATAAAAATTAAATCATATTTCTATGAATATCTCTTTTAGTCTTTCTAATAATGCAGGGTGCCACAATGACCTGACATATTAACTTCAGTCACACTCCCACCGCCATAACGTGGACTACCTCTGTCTTTTTGTTATAGTAGAACACACCTATTCTATAGTTAATAGACTCTCCCACCTATAATAAGTAGCAGTAGTAAGAGTAACGAGTGAGTGAGTGAGTCAGTCGGTGAGTCAGTCGATGTCGGACGACAGTTAGTCGAATACTAAAGTATCAGCGACCACAACTAGATTACTCTGCGTTATACCTATTATATCAAGTTCCTAAAGGTTTGTACGTCGAACCTATTTTAGGACCGACTTAGTACAAATACAAGCCTCCACTGTGAAATCACTCCACAACACTTTTCTAGAAATGTTTTCACGACAATTCTTCTACATGAATTTAAGCATACAACCAGATTGGCAGACATGTCTCACTGTTTTAGTGTTGAACTAGCTAGATGAAAATTCCACTTCTACTACAGCAGTTTCACGTCTTGCACTTCTTACCTGCGGAACACTTTTCCCTTTTTTTGCTACCCTGGCACCTACAATCTTCAAAAACGTAATTCAACGCCAGTCGTCGTCTTCTTTCTTCCTGAACACTTCTTGTCCTTTCTTCTCACTAATGACTTTTTATTCTCTTTGACCTCCAGTAATTCCCTTGAGTTTCGGTGCATTATCGACTTTCTTGGAATGGAGTAATTAAATATTTAAAAAAAAACGTTGTTCAATAAGCAATGATTGTTGCATTTTGGATAATCTAACACTCCAAAAAGAAATCATTACACTAGTCAAAACGATTTTGGTGCCAACAAAATAATTTTCAGCTAATTTGATGGTGCTGATTCCGAAAATGACCGCAGTTATTCATGGTTAGATACCATTTTTGCTCTAATGAAATTGTTCATTTTTGGAAAAAAAGATCACTTCATGATCTTGGCTAACGCAAAATTTAATTAATAAAGGTCGTAGAAACCCATCAATTTTCAGGTAGTCCGAGAAATTTATGCCAGCTGCCTGAAATAAACTATTTTTATAAGATAACGTGTTTTTGAGTCAAACATTTTAAAATAGATGTACCAATTTTTAAAAAAATTATCGCCAAAATTCAAATTAACTGATAAACCTTATCAGTAATACACTTTAGTAAACCTAATAAGTAAGGTGTCATCAAAAAAGCGAAACCCTAATACATTCTTTGATATTCATAAATTTATTCCATCACATTTGTCCCTTCACTACGGAAGGAAACCAAACGCATTCAGAACATTTTGTTTTCACAGTTGGAAGAAAGTATCAAAAGGGACTTAAATAACATTGAATATGACAGACAATCAAGAAAGAGAAAATTTTTATCATAGTTTTTATGTTCACGAAGGTTTTATTTCTGCTGTTAGTTTATTAAATGATTTGATGAAAATACTTGTTGGTCATGGTATATGTAGTTTAAATTCGAAAAGACTGTCTTAAAATTCCTTAGCAGACGTTAATTCTGAGTGACAAAACGTAGATGTATTTCACGTATTGTTTTGCTGTTTGTAAATTAGATTCCTCTTCTCTCTCCGTCTTTCGTACACTCCATATTTTTAGCTTTTTTGTAGACTAAATTCCTCTACTCTCACCGTCTTTCGTACACTCCATCATATTCTTTTCAACTTCCGTCCTAAGAACGCCGTGATTCCGCGTTAATTTCTTTTGCCAGCTTAAAATAAACAATATATAGCTTTCACACGAGACTTTTTACGTACAGACGCCAATGAGATCATTTTTTTTAAACTACAGTATAGTCAATCGTTTTAATTTTAAAGAATTTAGGGTCTGATTGTTATTGTAAAAATAGTATTTCCCAATAAGCAGACCAATATGTGTTGGTTTAAATACCAATAAAGGTTTATATGATTTTATTTTGAGAAATATTGCCATTGGTCAATATCATATATACAGAAAACAATGAAAAAATGCTTTTTTTTCCAAAAATGTGTCATTTCTGTACAGCAAAATCGGTAGCTAACGAAGACAAAGTAAGATAATTTTCAGATTCCGCGACCTCAATTTAGCTAAAAAAAAAAAAGAAAAGATGTTTGGTGTCTCGATATCAATTAATTTTTCTTTTTTTATTTTGCGGGGGGACCAATGTTATCAATAGTTTAATGAGTGTATATCTCACGATATATTATTCATGAATATATATGAACTGGCAAACAATATTTTAAGCATGAAACAAGAGATAAACTATCTCCTGTTCAATAAGCTTGATAGGATTATAGGCAGAACGAAAGGCAAACCTAAATAAGTTAATAAACAGATCATTAGCCATTGTTTTAATTAATATCTATGTGATTTTGTGCAGGATAAAAACCAATTTCTCTTGTACAACGTTAGTCATTATTCTCTTTTGTGACGTACGATGGCCGTTAATAATTAAGTATAACTCAAGACTTTCTTGTGAAGATAAAAACAGTATTTAATTACAGCAGCACATAAATACTTAACAAGAACAAAGAAGTAAAAGCCATCCAAAGATAATTAACCATTTCAGTGAATACGTTGTTAGAAGCGAGGCTCGGCTTAACATTCGGTAAATCCTAAGTCAAAACCCAAATCATCGACGGACAATAATTCACACTAATTCGACTGGATAGTTCCACTCAATAGTCACTCAATAATCACTCCAGTCAGCAGCCTGACACCGCAATTGATACACCTGGAGGGAAACATATTTATAAGTACAGAGGATCAGGCTCGAACCTCGGTGTCGGTACTTGCTCCTTTTATTACTATATGGCATTCCCATTGTGCATGACTATTATATAAGATTTGAAAGCACAAAGACTTGAAATATAAAGCAGGCAAAACGAAATTTAGTTAAAACAAGAAAAAATTCCATTCTAATTAAAACAGTTATTAAATTAGTTAAGTTAACGTAAGCACTCGTTTTGCGTTTCTTCTTTATGTAACACTTCAGGACGTAGGCGATCATGACTCTCCACAACTTCCTGTCCTTGTAACTCTTAATAAACTTTACCTTTCTGTTATTTTTCTTAAGCACAGTGCCGCTATCCATTTTCTCAAGCTCACCAAGTATATTAGGTACTTGAAAATAGTAGCCTTGTGTCATACTAGGTAAGGCGAGTCTAAGTATTTGCAAGTTGGACGAGAGATGAAAAGGGATAAAAGCAACCTGGAAACGTATACGTAAAGTGGTAGATCCGACTAAAAAGTAAAAAAAAAATTGTATTGAATGTGTGAAGAAAAGGAAGCAAGGTAAATGGAACAATGAAAAGGGAGGAATGCATTGAATGAATGCAGCAGTAAATGAAAGAAAATCTCCGAACGAATGATAAAAACGAATGAAGGGGTAGAAAAATGAAAAACAAGGAAAAAAGATATAAATGCGAAAATAATAAGGATAATAAAAATAATGATAATATAAAAAAAAAAAAGGATATTGTATTAAAAAAAAAAAGAAAAAAAAAGCTGAATCGAGAGTCGCTCTGAATTATGGAACAAGAAAATTCTGGTTGGGGTTTAAAAAAAAAAAAAATAACGAAATGACCCGAGGGAGGAGTTGATGGAAACAGCAATTCTAAAGAAACCCAGGTCCTCCGGGTGAGATTATAGAGGACTAAAGTCCACGCACCCTGCCCATTCTCATCTCACTCTCTCTCTCTCTCTCTCTCACTCTCATATATATATACATATATATATATATATATATATATATGTATATATATATATATATATGCTTCCGTAGGCTTGGTGTGTTCATACCTTCCGCTAGGCGAGGTCGTAAGCCGCAGGATATTGGTGAAGTATGCTTCTATTTTTTGTAGTAACTTTATTTTGGTTCCTTCTTTTTGAGCATATATATATATATATATATATATATATATATATATATATATATATATATATATATATATAAATTTATGTGTGTGTTTGTATGTGCGTGTGTATATATATATATATATCATATGCGCGCACACACGCAGACACATACACATGCACAGACACACACACACACACTCATACACACACACACACACACACATATATATATATATATATATATATATATATATAGATAATATTAGTGGAAAATATACATACATATGAAAAATATATCTAAAAAATTCCCACACATGTATATTTTCAGAAAAAATTTTCCAAGACGAAGGATCCAGGTAGAACTCAAAGGGTGTGTATGTATTTGCATGTGTATATGTATGTGTATATGTGTGTATGTCTGTGTATATGTATGTATGTGTGTATATATGTATGTATGTGTGTGTATGTGTATGTGCGTGGATGTATGGGTATATATGTGTGTATATATATATATATGTGTATGTATATGTATATATGTATGTATAGGTATATATATATATATATATATGTATGTGTGTATGTATGTATATGTATATGTATGTGTATGTGTATGTATAAGTATGTATGTATGTATGAATGTATACATGGGGCATATGTATGCGTGTATATGTATGTGAAAAGTGTGTGTATATGAATATAGATGAATATGTGTATGTGTGGATATGTGAATATATTTTTAGGTTTTTGTATATATATATATATATATGTGTGTTTTTGTGTGTGTATATATATATATATATATATATATATGTATATGTATATATATGTATGTATGTATATATATATATATATATATGTGTGTATGTGTGTATGTATGTGCATGTACACGTATGTCTGTGTGTGTGTGTGTGTACATGCCTAAGTGTATGTACCTACTTGTATATGTTTTTTTGTGTGTATTAGTATGTGTTTTTGAACATAGAAATATTTGGTCCTTGCGAAATGAGACAATCGTTATATTCATCTTCATATATTTATATTTGATTTAATTTTCCCAATTACGAAGCGGCCCTTTATGTAAACACATTTTTATTTTCCTTCGTCCCATCCCTCTCCTCCACTCTTTCCCTTTTTTTTTCTTTTTTTTTTTTTCCCTTCCTATCCGAATTGTCTGTGGTGTGTATATGTCACCACGAAATGTATCTTTATGTATTAGACATCCGTCGACTTTCTATCTTTCCTCTTTTTAAATCCACCCCACCCACATCTCCAAAAATTCTCTCTGTCACTCATCCTCATACTTACACTTTCTCTAAATTCTGTTTTGATTTCCGGAGTTGTTTTTTCTGTTTTTTCTGTTTTCATTTTGAATTTGTAGGTCTGATGATTTGGATCGTATTTACGATTCCAATGGAATAAATTATGACCATGGAATATTAGTGTTTAAGCCTTTTTTTATATATATATATATATATATATATATATATATATATATATATATATATATATATATATATTTATATATAAAATGGGTATAATTTCAGTTAATGAAATTGTACGGTAAGGAGAATTGTTAAATTATTTTCTTGCGTTTCGATTTAAGTTCTTATATTCTCTCTCCCTACCTCTCTCTCTCCATCTATCCATCCTATCTATCTATCTATCTATCTATCTATCTATCTATCTATCTATCTATCATTTTTATATATATATATATATATATATATATATATATATATATATATATATATATATATATATAAATTGTATATATCAGAACACTCAAGTACCTACTTTCCTGTCCCTCCCTCTTATTTTATATATATATATATATATATATATATATATATATATATTAGGTGAGGCAGAAATATCACCACATAATACTAAGACATTCGTGACAATGTAATCATCTAGCTATAGTCTTATGTACGGGGTATTTTTGGATGGTATTTATGCTGCACCCAGTATATATATATATATATATATATGTGTGTGTGTGTGTGTGTGTGTGTGTGTGTGTGTGTGTGTTTCACGGAAATTTAATATATGGATGCCTGTTTCGCCTATAATTTACCTAGTCGTATTCTTGAGTTCGCAGGCTCATTTGTACACTCCACGAAATTACTGCAGATGTAAATATAAAAACTTATTTAATATTTGATCTTCGTAAAACGCACATATACAATGATTATATCATTTGTTACGGGTACTGTGTAAGTGTTTTTTCAGGAAGATTAGCGAAGACATTTATAGACGTAATATTTGCCTCGGTGTATTAGATTTAAGATGTTCGTCCATCGATCTTTGGCATTTAAAATGTTATCGAAAAAAAAGAACTTTTTAAAAGTAGACTTCTTATTAATATTCAGTGTTACAATGTTAACTCCATTAATTTCAATTTACATTAAATGTAGTATAATGCAAAACTTTATCCAGTCATCAAATTAGGAGCATATCTTTTTGCGAATAAGTGATGGCAGTGGACGGCCATTTAATTTTAATTGTGTTTGAAGCGAACAGCGTAAGAACCTTTTCATAAGTGATTTATTAAAACCGGAAGTTACTTCTACAATGTTGGGTTTAACTGATTTCTGTCGTTGTGCGTAGGAGGATGAGTTATTTTGAGCTGACATTCAAATTTCATTTCAAATTGGTACAATTATTCTTTGCTAGTATTCAATTAGTGCGTCTAGACGTTAATAAGATATCTAGCGTATTCGCAAAAGAATGTTTATTTAATTTACTTTTTTTTTATCAGATGATGCTTTGTCGACCATTACTATTAATTTTGTTTTACTATTATCTACTACCATTTTAATTTTTAGATGCCTTTTGTTATACCAAAATTTATTCTGGTAGTCAGTTCTACAGTTTATAATATAAAGAGTGTAAGTAGGATTTAACTTTTTGATTTGATTCAGTCACATTTTTCTTAAGTTTGGGCAATGGTCAGTGAGTTTACCACTTAGCAGAAGAACAAACCTAACGTATAAGTCTGTGTATTATTTTTTGGCGCTATACATTACACCAGTATTATCGGTAAAAGCATTATTAATTTTAGTTTTTATTTAATGTAGTATTGATAACAATTATTATTTATTTTTGACGAGAATTTACTTTCATCGATGAAGCATTGTCAGCTATTATTAATTTATTATTACTACTTACGTTCATCTTCATATTTTATTTGATAATGTCATATCTATTATTTATTATTAATTTCTTTTGCTACTATTTATTATAATATTCCTTTTTTTACTCGATGAAGCATTGTTATGAATTGTTAGGCCTTATTATTGTTAGGCATTATTATTGTTAGGCATTGTTAGCCATTATTATGCCTTATTATTGTTAGGCATTATTATTTTTTAGCATTGTTAGGCATTATTATTTTTTAGCATTTTTAGGCATTATTAGACCTTATTATTGTTAGGCATTATTACTGTTAGACATTATTAGGCCTTATTATTGTTAGACATTATTACTATTATGCATTATTAGGCTTTATTATTGTTAGCCATTATTAGGCCTTATTATTGTTAGGCATTATTATTTTTTAGCATTGTTAGGCATTATTATTTTTTAGCATTTTTAGGCATTATTAGACCTTATTATTGTTAGGCATTATTACTGTTAGACATTATTAGGCCTTATTGTTAGACATTATTACTATTATGCATTATTAGGCTTTATTATTGTTAGCCATTATTAGGCCTTATTATTGTTAGGCATTATTATTTTTAGGCATTGTTGGGCATTATTAGGCCTTATTATTGTTAAGCATTATTAATGTTAAATATTATTATTGTTAGGCATTATTAGGCCTTATTATTATTATATAATATATGCATTATTAGGCATTATTATTGTTAAATATTATTATTATTGTTAGGGATTATTAGGCCTTATTATTGTTAGGCATTATTATTCTTAGGCATTATTAGGCCTTATTTTTGTTAAACCTTATTATTGATGGGTATTATTATTGTTAGGTATTATTAGGACATATTATTGTTAGACATTATTATTGTTAGGCGTTGTTAGGCATTATTATTCATTTTTGATCGTGTCATATGCCCTACTCGATAAATAATTTATAATGCAATCACACGCCGACCAGGTGATATATACATTATCACGTCAATGGAGAGATAGGGGCTATCTCTCCCAGACCATGACAAATGGACAATTAGTAAACAAAAATATTTAAAAGAACACTGTTCGATTGAGATAATCAAACAGTAATCTTTTCTCAGGTTCGTTTCGGTTTCAACACAAATACCGATCCACAATTCAAGGATGAACGATAAGGCGTAATACATTTTGGTATAAGAATTTTAATATGTACATATACACAAGATATTATAATAAAATAACAATATAAGCATGATTAAAGCATCCGACGACCAGAATCTCAAGACTTATGTTGGGATACAAAAATATGCCCCAATCCAAGTGGATTCGACTGAACCCGGACGGATAAAAAATATAAGTATGAATAACTACGAATGCAGAAATCAACGCATAACCAAAAGAAAAGAGATGGGATAGGATTTATATATTATTATTTTGACATGTGGAAAGATGTTTGTGAGAACATAATATTTATGGATGCATGTGTATCTTTCTAACACAGGTCCAAAATATATAGTTACTTATCTTTATATTCAGTTCTCTCTCTTACTCATTGTCCTTTCTTTTCTCTCTCACGTTTCCTCTTTTCTTTCTTTATTTCTTTTCTTTACACAAATTCAATTTCACATAGAGTCCGGCTGCAACAGAGATATACTATTTCTTCCTCTCTCTTTTTTTCTCTTTTCTTTCTTTCTTTCTTTCTTTCTTTCTTCTTCTTTACACAGTTCAGCTTCAAACACGGTCCGGCTGCAACAGCGATATATACTTTCTTCCTCCTCTCTGGTTTCTCTTTTCTTTCTTCAAACACGGGCTGTATTCTCAGCGTACAAATTTCCTTGCGTCTTCTGTGATAAATAACTCGATTTATCTTCTTCAATCTGGAGTTAACAAATAGAAATATAGATCCTTATATTTCTTATCCGGAGTTGCTTATGATGAATCGGACAAGTTCCATCATTACCAAAATGAGTCTCATGTTTCCGTTCATAAGTTATCAGCGCTTCGATTTCGTGCCTTGCGCCTTCAAAGACAAGACAGCAACTGACTTCCAAGTAATTTTCTAATTCTCACGTGTCCTGCATTTTGGCGCGAGTTCCAGTTCCTGCTGCTTCATAACCTTATGTCAATCCCCTGTCTAGGTTCTGTCTAGACGTCTGTTGCTACGGATAACTGGGTCAGTCAACCTCTTGACTTGCTTTCCCAAAATGTCTTCTGTTGTCAAGCGGAGATTAACCTTAATATATGCGTGTATGCGTGTTTGGGCTATCTGCATTCGTAAAAATTGTCATTTAGTTTCATCTTCATTTTTGATTTGGTGAATCTTTGTCAGTCATTTTAGCGGATGGGAATGAGTAATTGGGGAGCCGGGTTCGAATTAGTATCAAGTTTGTTACATTTATTACCATTTGGAAATTTACGAATCCATCCCCCAGCTATGGGTAAAATAGTAGGATTTTTATCTGGAAAATCATTGCTATTCCCAAAAAGGGTGTTAATACAATATTATCTGCCAAATCAATTTTATTCACAGTGTTATATAGAAATTAAGTGTCGCTGCCGACATTTGAGCTTGAACATAGATCACCAGTGAGCAAACACAGGTGATCCCATTGCTGAATTAAGTAGACCACGTGACCATAGAGGAAACATATATATGGGAGGTAGCATGTTTCTAATTGATCTGCATTTGTAGACTATCCTCTATTACTATTAGGATCTGCATTTCTAGTCTATCCTCTATTACTGTACGGACCGCTATTCTCTACTCTATTCACTATACTATTTCTCTTCCGGATCACTATTCGGTGGTTACAATTCGAGCAAGTATTATCAAGTAAGTACTATTAGTGCGAGATTAATCGAAGGTGTTAGACACCATTATTGTTCAACGGCGGTACTATAGTTGTATCTGCGATTACAAAGTCTCTACTACAAAAAGCATTACAAAAGTAACAACGTGTATTCATTGGCATCACAAAAGTGGCAACGGGTGTTCATTGGCATTACAAAACAATCTAAAAATTTTCGGTGTTAAATAGCCCATGAAGAGTTGATAATTCGTAAAAGAAAAAAAAGTGTCAATCATTTTTAAAAATATTTGACGCGTATTTACTTTCACCTTCAGTTAATATTAAAACATTGTCATTTTTGGGATTTCGTTTAGAGTTTGACTAACATTGGTTATATTTTCCAATTTCTACAATTTTTTAAAATGGTAGCTCGTGTGAATAAACTAAAATAAAGATCGGTAATAAAAATGATTCCAGTGCAACAGAGGGAGGGGCGGGCTTCTTTTTTTTTAAAAAAAAAAAAAAAAATAAGCCGGGTGCACTCGCTCTCACATTAAACTGAACATGTGTCACATCCGGCCTACGTGGGGCGGCAAGAAAATCCAATCGCTTCTTGGTCTTTTCACTCTAATCAAAGTGTAGTATCAAAATTCGGGTGGATAAACTACGTTACATCTTTCACATGTGTCTTTTTTTTTTTGGAGAAATCGCAACTAAGTCTGTGTCTTCCGTCAGAGCACAAGTGAAAATATTATTGAGAGGTCCCCGGTCTCGGATTTCACTAAAGACGAGCGGTGGGTAGGGAATCAGTAGTAATGCCGATGCTAGCGCAATTGACGGTTCTGGGGTGAGTGGGCCATTTTTGAACCTGGCTCTTATGGTGCAGGTCTTTGTACCACGGTGATGGTCCAAGGAAGAACCAATAAAGAAGAACTGGAACACGGATATGGAATAACACAGATATATTACAAACAGGAATATATACAGAGAAGTAGAAAGTGTTAGTACGAACAATCAGGTTTAGTAGGTAGAACAATGCAGTCTCGACCAGTATCAAAATTCCAATGTCTTGAAGTAATTGTTTGAACGCAACTGTTTCGGACTGCCTCTGACTTGACTTTTGACTCGACTCGCTCGCTCTGACTGACAGACTCCTGACGGACTTCACTCCAGACTTCAGACTGAACAGTATTTAGTCACCGCCCCACGGGGGCATCATGTGGCACAAGGCCGGTTTAACGTGGGATCTCCGAGCCCGTGGGCACGGCCAAAAATATGCCCGTTGAACCCGTATAAACGGGTTCAGGGTCGGTTTACCTCCCCGAAAGAGACTCCGCCCTTCGGCGAAGCCTCGTTCGGCTTCCTCCACTGCCGGTGGCAGGTAGTTCAACCGATCAGTCGTTCATCCGGTCGTCCGACTTCGGAGTGAACTCTCTGCTTCCTCTTGATGCGCAGTATTTATTACGTATGGAATAGTCCATTATGGTATTATGGGTAAGGTCCCATAACACTAACCGGTGTTTACATACACATTTAGCTAACCTTGTGGCACATGCTTCCATCGTGGGACGGCAAGAAAATACAATCGCTTCTCGGCCTTTTGGTTAAGATGGCTAATCATCTCTCAGTTGCGTCTCTGTCTTTGTACAGAGTGCGCTCAGGAGCTTCTCTTTTAAAAGACAGAGGGGCAACTGGGAAAATTATACTGAAGAGGTGCCCAGCCCTGGGGAACAGCTGCCCGAGGCCGCGCCCTCCCATTGCACCAGAGGGATGGATGGGTACTCGCAGCGAGCCCAGCGCAACCGACGGTTGCGGGGGCTGTGGGCAATTTTTGCCCGGGTGTTCGCGCTCGGGTCCCCACTTTAAAAAGACCTTGAGTCACATCTCGTCCTCGGGGAGGAACGAGTAAACATCGCTTCTCGGCCCTTTGACTAAGATCAAATTGTAGTATCTGTTTTTAACCTGACTCTCTTTCCCTCCCACTCCTATCATCCCTTCCCTCTTTTTTCTTTCATTTTCTCACTGTAGTCAAATAGTGTCTTCCCCTACTTTCCATGAGACCAAAACGGAATAGTCCATTATTTAGGAGGTGTTGACGTGACGTAACGGTCGTACGAGCTAACGAAGCTAGGAACCAGCACATTAATAATAATAATAATAATAATAATATTTTCAATAGAAAGAGATAAGGAACTGACTGACAACAAACCGGACATATTGGTGGAATATAACATAGAAAAAAGAAGTGTTAATCATTGATCCAGCGAGTCCTTTTGATACAAGGATAGATCAAAAGGAAAAAGAGAAAGTAACCAACTATGACCCTTTGAAGTTTGAATTCGCAAGCCTTTAGAAGTTGAAAGGGGTCACAATTATACCAGTTGCCATTAGTGTGCGGGGTACAGTAATTGGCAAAATAGAGACATGGATAAAGAGAAGTACTATTGATTGCCCAGTGTAACTCTTGGAGAAAGAAATCCTCTAAGGACCAACAAGAATAATTTGCAAAATAATCGAATCACAATGAAATCTAAAGCTGCTACCCATGCATTAATTACCAGATCGTAAGATCTTATCTGAGAAAAAAAAATATTATTATTAATAATAATAATAGCTATACCCAGAATAACATACAGATTCAACTTTATTGAATAGAAGTTGAATTAAGTTTAACGATTGGAGGCCAAAATCAGAAAAAAATACTTTCCCAAATGAGGATGCACCACCCGAAATCAAATGTTGATAGGCTGGATTTACGAAGAGGTTTAGGGGGCAGAGGTCTGATCCAACTTGAATTAACACTAAAGCCTACAACAATCGAACTGGAAGCATACTTCACAAAAACCAATGACCATCTCTTACAAATATTAAAACACCAAATCACTTCATCAAAAAAGAAGGTGCACTTTTCAAGAAACAGTTTAATATACCTGAAACACTAAAAAAAAAAAAAAAAAAAACAAGCGAACACCCTCTACGCCAAACGCATAAAACAGAAAGCACAACAACTTTGCCAATTGAAATTACAAAAAATAAATAAATAAATAAAACTGGGAGGACAAGGTGTTGCATGGTAAATACCTAAAAAGAAGAAAAGAAGCAAATGTGCACCAATAGAAAGCATATTAATGACTTAGGAGCACTGGGTTGAAAGCTGAAACAGAAGGCCTAATCATTGCAGCTCAGGACCAAAATCTTCCAACCAGATCCTATCACTGTCACATAATCAAGGAAAGAACTAACCCGAAACACATGATCTGCAGAAAATATGATGAAACTGTCGAACATATTATCTCAGAATATCCGGAACTACGAAGAAAGGAATAAAACCACAGACATGACAAGGTAGTGACATATGTGCAATGGAAGATATACAAGAAACCACTGAGAGATGCTATGATCACCAACCAGACACAGTTACCAACAATAACAATGTAACTATCCTCTGGGACATGAGAATTCAGACTGTCAGAGAAATAAAATCCTACAGACCTGATATTATCAGAAAAGATAATAAATTCAGGAGGTGTATACATATGGACATAACGGTGCCATCTGAGAGAAACAATTCTATGAAAATTATCGAGAAATTGTCCAAATACAATGACCTAGAGATCAAGATTAACAGGATGTGGGGAATGAAGACTAAGACTGTACCAATAGTAATCGGAGCACTGGGCCTCGTGACAAAAAAGCATGGGAAATTTTACTAACAGTGTCTAAGATAACATCAACATACAGATCGCCCTACTATGAATATCCCATATACTAAGAAAAGTGCTATCAATTAAATGAGAATTTCTCCTATAGGGCCTAAGGACGATCATAGTTTCGATCCGGTTCTACAGGATACAAAGCAGGAAATATAACCTACACAAATGATACTACTACTACTACTACTACTTTTCAAACCAGATCCTATCACCGTCACATAATCAAGGATAGAAATAACCCGAAATGCAGGTACTGCGGAATATACAATGAAACTGTTGAACATATTATCTCAGGATGTCCGGAACTGGCAAAAAATGAAGATGCTCACAAACATAACAAGGTAGCGACATATGTGCACTGGAAGATAAGAAAGAAGCACAAAATCGAAACGACTGAGAGATGGTATGAGCACTAACCAGACACAGTTACCCAAAACAATGATGTAACTATCCTCTGGGACATGCCAATTCAAACTGACAGGGAAATTAAAACCAACAGACCTGATATCATCATAAAAACAAGAAATTCAGTAAGTGTATGCATATTGATATAGCAGTAACAGCCCGAGAAAAACATCCCCATGAAAATTATCGAGAAATTGTCCAAGTACAAGGACCTAGAGATCGAGATTAACAGGATGTGGAGAATGAAGTCTGAGATTATACCAATAGTAATCGGAGCTCTGGGCCTCGTGAGAAAAGGTATGGACAATTTTACTGTGCCCCAGGTAACATCAACATACAAGTTACCCAGAATATCGCCCAACTAGGAACATCACGTATACAAAGAAAAGTGCTAAAATTAAATGAGAATTTCTCCTATAGGGCCTAAGGACAATCATAGTTTCGATCCGGTTCTACAGGATACAAAACAGGAAATATAACCTACACAAATGAGAATCATAATAATAGTAATATTTTTCGACCACTTCCTGCGAAACCTCGGCATAATGTATCTTCACACACACACACACACACACACACACACACACACACACACACACACACACACACACATATGAAGAAATATACTCTTTAGATGTGCTATATTAATGAGATAAAAGGCTCAATATCATAGAGCGTGTATAAAATATAAAAGTGAACATAGAAGTCAACACTTAGGGGCGACAGTCTGTTTCATGCTAGATGGCTTGACGATTGCGTCTAGCATGAAACAGACTGTCGCCTTTAAGTGTTGAATTTATGTTCACTATATATATATATATATATATATATATATATATATATTGTGTGTGTGCGTGTGCCTGTATGAGCATGAGTAAGGATCGTATCGGCTGAATCTTTGTTTTGTTTTTTGTTTTTATCTCTATTTCCTTCGCTTTCCTATGACTACTGGCCCCAAATGTAAAATCTTGTTTCTTTTTTCAATTGTTTAACGAATTGCTTGATGACCCTTCTGCTAATTTGCAGTGTGTGTGGGGGGGGCTGTGATCTACCCCCTATAAATCTTGATAACTACCACTCCCACTGGAGTAAGAAAAAATGAGCATTTGTCGGATGGTACTCTGTGTCCGCCTTTCAAAATATAAGCTATGCTTGATTTTATAAAATTTGAAATTACATTTTTTTGGTCTTTAATTTTATTTTAAGTCTCTTTGACTTTATTTAAATAATTTTTAAAATAATCTTTTTTTTTTTTTGTGATAACCCTATCTAACACATAAAACATATCTACTTCCGACATATCACCTAGTAGTGGTCAATGCGACTTTTACGAAAATTTATTATAGTCAGTACCATTTCCATACCCCTATGCTCCCCGCCTGAATACAGTACTAGATGAACTCTTGAACTAAGGAAATCTGAATATAAAAACCTTTAATCTTGGTCGACCACTGCCCTTGAGCTGGTACCTTGAAGAAAATTACCTCTTGGCGGTCAAGGATAAAACGCAAAAAAGGACAAATCTCAATGATTACGAACAAATATTTATAACGGATCGGTCCTAGTCAAAAAGGGCTGCGTACCTCAGAGGGGGACTAATCTGGAGCCTAAGAATCTGTCACTGGAACGAACTTTTCCAACAACAAAGAGACACGTGGTCACCAAACACTGACTATTGGACTAAGTGACTCAATGCCAAATCAACCAATGAAAAGAAAGCAAATGAAATGGTTTGAAGCAGAGTATTAGTAATTCATCCTTTTTCCCCGTACACAAAAATTCACAAAAGGACGACACGAATCAGACATACCAAATATGGTTTGGTTTGTTTTATTTTACGGTATATCAACCTCAATGGGTCATTTAATGCCGACAGTTCTTTTTCCTGGTAATATTTTTGTTTTGACAAAAATCTATTTCTGGTCATATTTTTTTCCTCAAAAACGTATTGTTGGTAATTTTTTTTTTTCGAAAATTAATTTCTGGTAATAATCTTTTACAAAGTATTTCTGGTATAAAAAAACAAACTATTTTTACACATTCATAATGCTTTTTACCGCAGTTTCACTGTTATCTATTTGCCCATAGCTGGGACCCTAATAGGTGCTACCACCCCGGGTTAGCGTGGACCTGGGGACACCAACAATTAATAGGTCGTTCCATGCTCCTCAAAACCTCCTGATCAGAGGCCTTTTGTGTTGGACGTAATTTATCGTCTTACCCTGGACGCAGATGTAGTTTATCGTCATACCCAGGACGGCATACCAAATATGGAGAACTGCAGTAGTAGATGGAATGAGAATCGATCTCAACCAAAACATGCTTGCCAATGTCCGCAGGGACATCGTGCGAAACAAAATACTCAAATGAAGAATTCATAAGACAAAAATAAATAGAACAGAATACATGAACCCCTTCCTCAAATAATAAAGAGATGAGAATAGAAATAAGTAATATGACAGATGATGAGGTAAAATCTAAAATAAATGAGATATGTAATAATAATCTCTCAGGAAATAAAACCAAAGAATCTACCTGTGACATAACCTGTAGTTATCCATATTATGTCATTGAAGATGAATCCAACTAAATTAAGGTAGAATTTCTTGAAAATACCGAAGCGAAAAACCACATCATCCATTTTCTCAGTAGAGTAACTCTCAGATAACATGACCTCCCAAAATGTCATATGACATTAAGCACATTGTCCAAATAAGCAACACTGGACAGCAAACACTGTGAATGGAAAACAAAACTGGGAAACATCACAGAAGTAAATAATGTCATATACGAAACAGCTTGAGCAACAATTTGGAAGCTTGGGATCAAGACAATGAAACCATCAAATTACAGACAAAGAGAGCCAGACTGGAAGGCAAAACTGATGCGATAACAAAAGGAAATCAGATGTGAGAAATACCTCATCTCAGAAATATAGACAGCTACTGAAGGGCCGAAACGTTGTAATAAATATAGCAACAAATATGAGGACAATAGTCCGAATAATGTATATAGTGTATATAATAGTTGATACGATAAGAAACCTAAATGTCTCAATACGCAAATGCAGGAAGAGCAATCGGAAATATAAAATTAAATTACTAAATGAAATTACATCAATCAAGGAAATCCTAAAACAGAAACTGCAGTTAAAGGCAGAGAGAACAAGACGATAGTAAAAACTGTGTAGGTTCCATCGCCAAAAAAAAAAAAGAAGATATTCCAAACGGTCGTTAAGAGATTTTACAGCAAAACTGGAGAAGCAGTTTTACACGTCAAAAAGCCTTCATCCATTGAAAAAGGTACAGAAAAGTTCTGTAAATCTTTGGAACAAACCAAAGGAATATAACCCGAATGCAGAATACATACAACGCGAAGAAGAACGAATGTTCGATAAATCTCTACAAGAATGGGAAAATGTTTTACTTTCAGGGCATAGGCGATCATGGCTCTCCACTTTCCCCTATCCGTTGTGGCTCTCAATAATTTTCGTCTCTGCCACTTCCCCCAGATTACGTTCTGTCATTCACTTTCTTAAGCCCGCCAGTTATGTCACGCGTTGTTTTCCTTTATCTCGCTTTCCGCCTATTTGACCCGTGAGTATCAGATTCTCTAGGTCCTCCTTTGTCATTATGTGTCCAAGAATCTTCAGCTGTCTCTTCCTGCTGTTAAGTATAAGCTTCCTCCTTGTTTGCATCCTATCCAGGACCTCAATGTTGCTCAAACACTCGCTACATAATATCCTATGCATCTTTCTGTTGCCTCGAGTCTATTCATGTTTGAGGAGACCGTCCAAAATTCACTGCCGTATAGGAGGACAGATGTCACTGTGCAGTTCAGTACTCTTTTCTTTGTCACCAAATAAATCCTCCTTTATCGCAGTACTCTTCCCATCTTTTGGAATTCATCCTTGGCCATCCTAATTCGTCTTCGGACCTCAGCGACGCACCTCCCGTCCTATTCTTTATATATATATATATATATATATATATATATATATATATATATATATTCCTGTTATATCACTAGATGTTGTTACTGTGTAGAATAGTTGGGCAACAATCAATCACATTAAGAAACACGTACAACTAGTCTGATTGCATTCTAAAAAACAGTACAATCAGCCAATTGTGCCATACGTGGAATTCGAACTTAACTCTCCGATTCCACAATCCTAGCTGGTATCCATTACTCCACCGTGTCCCCGTACATTAAGTCTGTTATATACCCGATGTTTTCCAGTTGTCAGCGATAGGTAGATCTGAATAGATTGGAATATATATATATATATATATATATATATATATATATATATATATATATATATATATATATATATATATATATATAGAGAGAGAGAGAGAGAGAGAGAGAGAGTTTGTTAGCAAGAAATTAAGTTTATTTCAGTTGCCACGACTGCAAAAGGCACACTACGTTTTGGTTTAAAAACAGCGTGTGTGTCTCTATGTAAAACAGAAACAATAAGAATCTTTACACTATCTACATTATTCGGACTATTTTCCTCATCTTTGTCGCCATGTTTATCACAACGTTTCGGCTATAGTACGCTTCTGCTTTCTTCAGGTGGTTGGAATGTCGAACTGAACTCTTTATTTCGCCCGCTGGGGTAGACTGTTCTAGTTCCACGTGCCATGCTTAATGGATGTCAGTTATCTCCTGTTAATTCCTCTCTCCAAGTTCTCCATTGACGCAACCGGGTATTGACAGGACCCAAAGAGTATGAGTTCAATATCCGGTTGAGGCACATAATACCTCATCTCAGAAATATAGACAGATACTGAAGGCCCGAAACGTTGTAATAAATATGGTGACAAAGATGAGGACAATAGTTCGAATAATGTAAATAATATACATAATACCTCATCTCAGAAATATAGAGAGATACTAAGGTCTTTTGCATAAAATTTAGGGCTTGAATTCGCATGGAAGTAGTTATTGTGGCAATCGAATGATAACTTTGAGTAGTGGCCTAGAAAGTGTTTTAGGTGAAATGTAGATTTTAATGCTGTATTTACGATCTAGCCAATGATTTTTGCCCGAATTCTAATGAGGTCGTAAACAAGCCAAAATGGAGAACGAGATGAAAAGAAGACACAGGAACACATTCAGCAATATAATCTAATCATATTAGCAAATTGATAACAGTTATCGATAATAAAGTCAATAGAATTAAAGCGCGGCGCTACTGAAAGTTAACAATGTAAATCACATTACTATGTGATTGGATTGATAAAAATAATTATGGCGTTAGTAGTATGAGTAATAAACATACATATCGATCCATGTATATATCGATATCCAGATAGAAAAATACAGAGATATAAAGTTTGCCTTGGGAAAAACACCCAGAAAATTGGGGAAGGGTACTGGCTCAATTTTAGAAATATATATATATATATATATATATATATATATATATATATATATATATATATATATATATATATGGATAATCTTTAATAATTCTGAAATGTGAATAGAGAGATAGAAACAGCTATGTGCTAGGTGTATTTATTGTTTCAACAGTGCCACAAAGCCAATTTTTTGACAGATGGATAGATAGATATAAATTGGTTTATGCTTGATAGATTGATAGAGAGATAACAACGTATCTCTATTCCGATAGATAAAATTATTTTTGTCTTCCACAATGCTAAAAAAATTGTTTTTCAATACATAGTTAGATAGATGTAAAATGGTACATACTAGATACATTGCTAGAAAGATAACTTATTTCTAGTTTTTCTACAAAATAGATAAATGTATTTTTCGTCCACAAATCAAATTTTATCTCCTCTCTCTCTCTCTCTCTCTCTATATATATATATATATATATATATATATATATATATATATATATGTGTGTGTGTGTGTATATGTATATATATATATATATATCGATACATAGATCGAAATAAATTGTTTGATACTTGAAAAATTGATAGAGCGATAACAACGTGATAGATAGATAGATAGATAGATAGATAGATACATAGATAGATGAATGTATTTTTGTCTTCCATAATGCTACAAAAATCATTCGTTTCAATAGATAGATAAATAGATCTGTAATTAGATAGATAGATAGATAGATAGATAGATAGATAGATAATGATATATGCTAGATAGATTGCTAGGCAGATAACATATTTCTAGTTTTCTACAAGTATATATAATGTGATACATAGATAAACGATAAGGCCAGAAATCTAATTTTTAGATTTTCTATCTATCTATATATATATATATATATATATATATATATATATATATATATATATATATATATAGAGAGAGAGAGAGAGAGAGAGAGAGAGATAGATAGATAGATAGATAGATAGATAGATAGATAGATATGATGAGATAGATAGATAGATAGATAGATAGATAGATAGATAGATAGATAGCTGGGGGGTTGGTTTTCTGATGATAGTATCTGGGCAGATAAGATCTTTATGAAGACAGATTAAGTCTTTCGGGCGAATCATTTACCCAATTATCCTTTAATGGATTCGCTTTCGCCTCAATGAGTACCGGCCCGACCTTGAATGTGAAGCTATTTTCTGCCTGCATCCCAGGGAAGTGATTTAACAGAGGCTGGAAAATACGACACCAAAATACGAACACGCGCATCTGATTAGCGAAATATGCTTTCCTAAAACGAAGCCACGTATCAAGAAAAAAGAAAAATAATGCATTAAAAAACAAACTACAGTAATTTAAATATCTAGGAATTGTTTTGACTGAGGACAACATATGCCACACCGACATCTGAAGGTGCGTTGTCATAGTAAATGATGCCTTCCTGTTATATAGGAATAAAGTGTCGCTGCCGACACTTGAGTTTGAACATAGATCGCCAGTGAGTAAATACGGGCGATCCCATTATTGAATTAAGTACATCACGTGAACATAGAGGAAACGAATATATAGCAGCTTGCCTGTCGTTTAATTGATCGCTATTCCTAGTCTATCCTCTATAATCCACAGATCGCTATTTCTACTCTATCCTCTATTATTATACGGACCGCTATTCTTTACTCTATTTATTATACTATCTCTCTATTCGGATCATTATACGGATTACTATTCGATCGAGTATTATCGAGCAAGTGCGAGTGTTATTCAAAGGCGTCTGATACCAGTATTGTTCGACGGTGTTACTATAGTTGTAACTGCGATTCCAAAGTCTCTACTACAACGAGAATTACAAATGTGACAACGAGTATCGAAAATAGCAAGGAGTGTTCGTGAACATCAGAAAACTTCCAAAAGCTAAGGAAAATATAAAGAATTTGGTTGGTTGATTGTTTTGTTTTATGGCATATCAAAACCTCAGTGGGTCATTTAATGCCAACAATTTTTTTTAAATAGATTCATAGCGATAGCTTGGTAAAAAATGTGTGTATGTATACATATATATTTGAACCATAATACATCATCTCAGAGATATATTGTTCGAAACATTGTGAATATGGCAATGAAGATGAGGGTAACAGTACGAATAATGTAACTAATGCAAGTAATCCTAATACCTCATCTCAGAGATATAGAGGCCGAAGCATTGTGAATATGGCAATGAAGATGAGGATAACACTCTGAATAATGTAAATAATACAAGTAATCATAACACCTCATCTCAGAGATATAGAGGCCGATACGTTGTCAATATGACAAGGAAGATTAGGATAACAATCCGCATAATGTAAATAATGCAACTAATCATAATACCGCGTCTCAGAGATATAGACAGATAGTGTTCTTTACATATGGCAATGAATGCTGAAGAATCTCATCACGAAGAGAACGCTAGAGGCTAGAGCTATGTAGTTCTGCAGAAGTATACTGAAAATCAATGGATGGAGCGAGTAAGATTTGGTAAAGAAATGGAAGCCAAAAATAGCACTTATACTGAGAATCAGAAGAATCTGAGATTTCTTGGACATAAAATGAGGAAAGAAAGTTTGGAAAACAACACTCACGTCTCATATCGAAGGCAAGAGAGATATTGAAAAGCAAGCTA
>CAHIKZ030005106.1:735000-757500 GCA_903632075.3 Acanthosepion pharaonis
AACATCAAAATTTTCCAGTTGTTAGATTAAGCTCTGAGCCGTTGCATCTTAGAAATGATTAAAGATATCTTACTGGAATTCTGAGGTTTTTATAAATTTATTGAACTCTACTTTGAACTATAAGAATGTATTTATCTCTAAGGTGAAATGGTGATTCCTCTTCCTATTCTGACCCCCTGATCCAGTTTCCCTTTCTACTGTTCCCTCTTTTTTAAAAACTTATTCACCATACTTTGATGGTTCTTGAATGGATTTTGAAGATAGAAGCCAAAGTACGAATACTGATAACATTAATGAACGCCTGAATGAGCTTTTTCCTCTCACCATTGCTCAGTTAGAAAGACATAGAGAGGATGAAAGAAACCGATTTTAAACTGTTCTCATTGTAGCTGAAAAATTCTAAGCGTTTTTCAGTGATTCTTACGGCATATGGTGTCTAGATGGCTAAACGCCTTAAGTTAAAATCAGTAAAGAAGAAAAGGTATTCGTTTCGGGTTTTTTTTTTTAGATATTAGATATTTTGTCTAATATCTAAGAAAATCCCATGCTGTTACACGATTTGGGAAATTTTGATGTTAAACCCGATATATATGATAGCAGGTTGCAACAAGGAATAACAGAAGTACGATCAACGTTTTTAACAGAAAAAGTTATCTTGCTTACATTGAAAAGTAGGTGGGCAATCTTGATAAATGGTGGGTTCCACATTTTGTCTGCAAAATATTTCAGGATCACTTCCACCAATGGACTAGACTTACTCGAACCATACACCCTTGTGCAAATTAATTGAAACAAAAAGAAATATTGCCATTATTATTTCATTTAAAAAAAAATATTTTTCCAACGAAATATGAACCAGTGCAAATGCTAGTACTCCGTATGTCCATTCCACAAAGTCGTTACTTGTAAATTGACTACAAAAACTCGATTGGATTTAAATCAGGAGAGTTTCCGGGTCAGTCTATAGTACTTTGATTTGTTCACTGACAAGGCTTGTCATTGTTTTTGTGCAGCGTTACAATTTTCGTAAGCTTCATTGGAGTAACGTCCATCGCAGAAAATGGCCGTAGGACAACTAATCGACAGTCTAGACAATCATGTCTGGGCGTGATGAAAGCCTGATGCAATCACAGATGAAAATCTGATGCAATCACAGATAACGGAATATATTTCAAGGCCAAACAAATTCCATCATCAGATTCATATTACTGCAAATGACCGAATCAGAGGAAAAAATAGAAATCGATTGCACCCTGTCAGTGGGTCTAAAACTAACCGAGTGGTGAAAGAAAGGAAACTAAAGCGATTGTTTCAATTAATTTGCACAAGGGGGGAAAAAGTTCCAAAGAGGGGTTGCTATAGTGGCACAGCGAGGAAAGAAAGCTCAATAACATATTAACTGTATAGGAAGCAATTAAAGCATTATTTTCTTGTTTACGTAAGTTTTAATTATACCTTGCTTATAATTTGGAACAGTTATAATTTAATTAAATTACGTAGAATCTGTGTATTTTCGTGGAACTTTAAACTTTTTACAAGGTATGCGCATAAAACTCTTGCCATCATTCTGTGAAATTTTCGTTAAATTCCTGCCAATTTTTGGACAAATTGAAAAATTGTAACCTCGCTAATAATTCGATACAGTTTTTTGTATATATATATATATATATATATATATATATATATATATATGTGTGTGTGTGTGTGTGTGTGTGTGTGTGTGTGTGTGTGTAATTTTTTTGTATGTTTCCAATGAAACATGACCCAGTACACATACTAGTACTTCGTATATCCATTCCACGAAATCGTTACTTGTATATTGAATACAGATACTCGACTGGATTTAAATCAAGATAGTTTCCAATCCAGTCGATAGTACTTTGATTTGCTCACTGGTAAGATCGTCTAGTGTTTTCGTTTAGCGTTACAATTTTCGTACGCTTCCTTGGAGTAAAGACCATCGCAGACAATGGACAACTAATCGACAGTCGAGATAATAGTGTCTGGACGTGATAAAAATCTGATGCAATCACGGATGACACAATATTTTACAACGCCAAATGTCAGCATACACACCGAAAATAGATTCATATTACTGCACACCAACTGCAAATGACCTAATCTGAAGATAGATTAGAAATTGATTAAACCCTGTCACTCCGGTGGGTCTAAAATTGACCGTATGGTGAAAGAAAGTAAACTAAAGCAATTTTTTAAGTTAATTTACACAAGGGTGTTTCATCACAAGATGGACCCTCAATGGTTGTGATAGTTTTTACAGTCCTCATTAAAAGTAGACTCTGTTTTCTAGGCTTTTCTTGAAACATCATTGCTAGGGACCTTGCTGTGTTTTCAACTGAATCGACACAAACCAAACGGCGAGATTCCACTTAGTTTTAGATGAATGAGGAGCACATACGTCAGTGGACTAGTGGTACTCGAACCTTACTTAAGTTTGGCATTCCGATAATTTGGCAAGGGCCACAAAGTCATATCGACAACTGTTAATTTTGCTTAACTGATATTACTGTCCTCAACAACAAGAAATAAAATTCCTCCTTTCATTTCAGCTATCAGACATGATGAAATCCAGATTGCTGACTTAAAATGATTTACGTCCTTTGGCATTGAAGAATAGGACCATAATGTTGTGAATTAATTTGCATAATGGTTTAGTGTTACGGTTTTTTTGGGTATATACTGTATGTGACTAGTGAGCGAGTCAAAATGACTTATTTCCCTTTATAGTCGACCAATAGAAGGTTGACCAATCAGAAGCCGCACAACACTGTATTCGTCGTGTATAAAGGCGGCCATCTTTGTTTCTCCTATCAACCTGAACAGAGGCAACTTGTCCGGCGAACAGGACAGACGGAAGAACTACGCCCTGCTACCTTGCTACGATATCCACTGCGAACCTGCACTACGATTTTCTACTGTCTCCGAAATATTCACTGCCAACTTCTGGATTCTATACTCGAAGACGACCATCATGAAAATGTCTAACATTTAGTGCCAAAATCAAGTTAATTTTTTTTCTCTTTAAAATCATCATAATTGATTGGTATATAAAGTTTTCAATCCTAAAAACTGTTTTGAGACTATATAGAATAAACTAATTGGCATCTAAAAAAAAAAGTTAATTCATTTCTCTTCAGGATTACAAGGGTTGATTGGTTTTAAAGAATTCAACAAGGCAACACAGTCACTAGTTAATAACCCCCTCATCGACCACCAGATTAGACTACTTCTTTCCAGTATAACTAATCCCGACGGGACACCTGCAATGGTTAGCGAGCTTGTCTCGCGAGAACCATTACGACTAAGTAGTGAGTTCAATCCTCACTGGATACCACATAATTTCGGCCTTGTGCCACATCTAAGCTACACTTGGATGATCACTATAAGTAATCACGTTGATGAACACACAGACAACAACATAAAACAAGTTTCACACCAGATACAATAAAGAAATTAATATAAAAAAGAAGTCAATTTATTTCTCTCCAAAATTTAGATGAGTGAGGAGCACTTACGCCAATGGACCAGGGTTACACGAACCATACTTCAGGTTGGCATTCCGATAATTTGGCACGGGCTACAAAGTCACATCGACGACTGTTGCATAACGGACATTGGCGGCCTCAACAACAAGAAACCAAATTTCTTGTTTCATTTCTGCTATTAGACATGAGGAAATCCTGATTCCTGACATTCCGTCCATTGGCATTGAAGAATAGGTCCATGGGAATGTTTTCGTCGATATGGGTAAGAGAAACAATTACAATAGCAATGATTTTGAGGGATTATAACTTGAACTGATACTGTTTGATCAAGAGTTAAGTGGCTTAATCAAAGATTTGTTTATCAAAAGAAACGCTAAAGCATTTATTTTCATGACTGAAGAATAACAATCACTTTAAGGAAGTAACAAAGACTATATTTTATCGCAATTTAGATGTTGATTTTGTCACCTAATTCAATCAAACCAACGAACTTGTATATTGTAACACTGTCGAAGGTCTTTTTTTGTATTTTTGGTATACAGAACAATGATGTAATTTAATGCAGACTATATATTAGTAGCTCATAGCATAGTAAAAATTGTTTTATTGCACAACACCAGTGTATATACATATCAATACTAATTGGGTACTCTACAACACTGAAACAAAAGCATAAACCCGTCAAGGACGAAATAGAAAGAATAAATTACTTTCATTATAACGTGGTGATTTGTGTTGCCTGAAAATGGTTAACAGTTTTAGTTGGTTAGCAATCAACCGAGAGGAATTTCATTTATTTATGAATCTGAAATTAAATTGGAATAGAAGAGAACAGAAGTGTGAACTGGTCCGCTAGTCCTCAGAGACAATATCATCTTCCTGCTTCTCAATATCAAATCAGGACACATGAAGTAGTTTTTGAGAGCGCTTGACAAGGAAGGCCAATGTTTTCAGTAGAGCATAGAAACAAGGAATTTTTGATGAGCCTGACATTCGAAACTCATCAAGGACAACAACTTCGTCAAATCTATGAATGTTACTGAAACAAATGCCTGGATTTCATTTGATACAGTAATAAAAATAGTTCTTGTTAATCGCAAGAGAGACGACTATAGGGAACTAGTCGACAGGGTGTCAGCAAAGTACCGGGAGATTAGTGATAATCAAACTGCATTACTTGTATAGTTATTTTGACAGGTTTCCAGAAAACTGTAGCTAAAAACGTGATGATCAAGGGGAATGATATATATCAAGAGAGACATGATGAAAGAATATTGGCAGATTACTAATGAAGCCTGAAGAGAGACAAAGTTGGATAATTTGAAGAAAGTAAAAAAAAGCAAAAAATTTACTATAATTGTTAATTTTTTCTGTACTTTCCGTCTTACCTTATAGTTGAAATTTTATTTGATTTGCATTTAAAATTGCATAGCTGTTATTTTTTGCTTTTCACATAAATGACTTAAAATGGCCGATTTTGTCCGAGTCTAAGAAACCTATCCAAGTGTTATTTACTGCGTGTGATTCCATTTCGTTGCGTTGTGAGTGAAGTCATGGTTACAACGGAAATCAATTTGAAAGCATTCGATTAAAAACTCCCCAGATCATGCATTTATAATAAATACTGTATTCATATACATGATTTAAATTAAATAGATTTTGTTCAAGTTGCTTTAAAAGTTTCAAAATGTGTATACGTTTTAGACACCATGTCTCTCTCTCTCTCTCTCTCTCTCTCTCTCTCTATATATATATATATATATATATATATATATATATATATATATATATACAAACACACATATATATATATATATATATATATATATATATATATATATATATATATATATATATATATATATATATATATATAATAAAAAAACTTAAACACCAATATTACATGGTCATATTAGTGTTTAAGCCTTTTGTATTATATCCTTACTCTGTCCTGGACATTGAGTTCTACCTGGATTCAGTCCTCTTGGAATTATTTTTTATACATATATATATATGTATGTGTATGCATCTATGTATATATATTTATATATTTTGCATATGTATGTGTATATTTACCACTAATATTATCTATCTATCTATCTATGTCTCTATCTATCTATGTCTCTATCTATCTATCTATCTATCTATCTATCTATCTATCTATCTATCTATCTATATACAGTATGGCAAGAATGTCGCTATAGAGTTATATATAATAAAAAAAAACAAAGCATTGAAGCAGGTTGCTTGCAGTTTGGACAATATCAGTAATTAATTTACTCTTGTTTACAATAGGATTTTATTGTTATTAACCATAACCATTTTAATAATAAATTGTTGATTAATGTCTTTATTTTAATTTTATATATATATATATATATATATATATATATATATATGAAGAAATATAGTTTTAAGGCGTGGTATATATATGGGATAAAGTGCTCAATATCAGAGATAGAGCATATGTAAATATAAATATAAAAGTGAACATAGAAGTCAACACTCAGAGGCGACAGGCTATTTCATGCTGGACGCCATATATATATATATATATATATATATATATATATATATATGAAGAAATATAGTTTTAAGGCGTGGTATATATATGGGATAAAGTGCTCAATATCAGAGATAGAGCATATGTAAATATAAATATAAAAGTGAACATAGAAGTCAACACTCAGAGGTGACAGGCTGTTTCATGCTAGATGCATAAATAATTGTTATAAAATCATATAGCTAGCTAGCTAACTAGATAGGTAGGTATACAGGTTTTTTGCTAGGCCTGCTAGGCAATCCCTGCCGAATACACCAGCTCAGACATATGACTTTGTTCAAGGCCCACAAAAAGAACCTGTGGTTTATACTGCATCTGAGCATACCTAAGAGTTGCTGTGAGATAGCGCATATTATGTCATGTTCAGCAGTTTGAACAAGGCAATACACTCAAATCCTCACTCACGATGACTTGTGAATTTGTGCCAGCCAAACAATCGATGACTACAGAATATTACGGTCTAGGCAATTTAACTCACACAGATTTGGTCAATCCGTGGTACCAAAGACACTTCACGCTGGATCTACTATAAAGAAATTACCTGCGCAACAGATCAAACATGGCGAGATTCGAACCTGGGTCTCATGTTTGGAAAAGAGAACCTTCTACTCATTTGGCCATACATACATACATACATACATACACACACACACACACACAGACACACACACACACACACACACACACACATATATATATATATATATATATATATATATATATATGTTATAAAATCACTACAACAATAGCCATTTTGTTTCAACACCCTCGGTGTCTTATCAAGTGATTCATTCCGTATACACCAATTATATACTTGGGTATGTATATACATATATATATATATATATATATATATATATATATATATATAGACACACAAAGTGGAAAAAGATATATTATATATGCAAACACACAGACATATATATATATATATATATATATATATATATATATATATATATATATATATATATACACACACACACACACATATATATATGTGTGTGTGTGTGTGTGTGTGATATGACAACTTTTATCGACCTCCATTATAAACTATCGAAATTCGCCGCACATGACGCAACAAGAAGCTTCCGGAATGACGGATGGGCTGAGTATAGCCTCTGGCCCCGGCAAGACATTATTTCCTCCTCTCTGGATCGATGACAAAGAACGGCTGTTTTACGTGTGGCGATTTCACCGACGCCATGCTTTCCCGGGCCGCATACACAAATCTCGGCTGAAAGAAGCGAAGCAAGACGTGCGCGGGTTTAGCGAGTTAGAATCCTTTTCAAAAGATGACGAAAGAAAAAAAAATAAAGGAATCGGTTGCTTATCTAACAATATCGACTTATCCTAACTAAGTCTTGCACAAGGCCAATAGTAATGGGCGCTTCATGATAATTCAGCTATTCATAAATATAATATTCCCCTCCCATTTGCTGGATCCCGCCAGGATGTAGGCGATTGTGGATATCCACAACTTCTTATCTTTATTAATTCTTAGTAAGTTTCGTCTATTTTAACATTATTTTATCCTATATTTACCAAAGATCTTTATGCAGTTTTCACACTGCTTTCTTATAGCCCACACGCCATAAATATACCATTCAACATATTACCTATATTGTGACCTACATATTTACTATGTCTCTTTCTTATTGCACATCCATGACCCAATTAATTAAAACAAAACGAAGAATTCTTAATTAATCTACACTTTTTCTTTCGCATTTTTCCAATGGCACACATTAGTCCATTCCACAAAGTTGTTCCTTGCAGAATGGCCACAAAGTCTGGATTGGTTTCAAATCAGGATATTTTCCAGGCCAGTCTATAGAACTTGGATTTGCTCACTGGTAAGACAGTGTGTTATCATATTCGTACGCTTCCTTGGAGTAGCGTCAATCGTAGTCCTTTTTATATACATACCATTTGTTTTAAGCCGTAAATTTAGATTTTTTAAGAATGGACTCAACAAAGGTTGTCGTTGTAAAGTATTTGACGGGTCCGTATAGCTGATAATATTGTTCAAATTAATTGACATAAAACGAATAATTCCGTAATTATTTACTTTTTTTTCGTATTTTTCCAATGAAACATGACCCAGTGCATATGTTAGTACTTCGTATGTCCATTCCAGGAAGTCGTTCCTTGCAGATTGATCACAGATTCTCGAATGGATTTAAATCAGGAGAGTCTCCATGCTAGTCTAGTACTTTGATTTACTCACTGGTAAGGCTTGCCAGTGTATTCGTACAGCGTTACAATTTTCTTTCGCTTCCTTGGAGTAACGTCCATCACGGACAATGGCTGTAGGACAAATAATCGACAGTCGAGACAGTAGTGTCCGGGTGTGATAAAAAATTGATGTAATCACGGATGACGCAATATTTTTTCAAGGCCAAACAAATTTCATCACACACCCCGAAAATAGATTCATATTAATGCACACCACAGCAAATGACCTAATCTGAGGAAAAATAGAAATCGATTACACCCTGTCACTCCGGTGGGTCTAAAACTGACCGTATGGTGAAAGAAAGGAAAATAAAGCGGTTGTTTCAATTAATTTGCACTAGGGTGTATGTCACAAGATTCAATATTCAGCGAGTTAATTTATGGGTTTTATATGAATTCGACCTGTAAATATATTTATTGTTCGAAGGATCATGAAACATCTGATGAATGCCGGAAGGCACATATGTCGAAACGTTGTGACAACAACAACAAAGATGAGGTTCGCGTGCAAATTTTTATTACCGTGGTACCGTTTATGCGGTCATGTAAGGAATGACATATTTTTCACTATACAGCCTCTTTCCCTACAAACAGAAACCTTGTAAGCCTTTCGCCAACCTATCGCTATTTCCATGGCAAAAGCTTCACTCTGGTTCCACTAATTCAGTGATTTATAGCTAGGACTAGCCATGTCTACGGAGAAAAACCATCTACATATCCTTCGTATTCCACATGTGATGTGAATGTTCTACCCAGAGAGCTTTTTCCGAAGAATTGCTACTTCGTCGAATAAACACTTACACTTCACCAAAAACTAAAATCATAACCTCTTCAGCATAATCACTATATATCCTCCTTATCCTCATAATTCTCCTTTCTTCTACCTATTCTTACAATCATATTCTTCTTCTTTTATATGCCGTGTCCCTTCAGGACGTAGGAGATCATGGCTCTCCACTTCATCTATCCCTGTAGCTCTCAATATGTTTTGTCCTTTTGCTACTTCTCCCAGGCCATGTTCTGTCATCCACTTGCTTAAGCCCGTTAAGCCTGTCACGCTTTGCTTTCCCTTGTCTCTCTTTCCCATTATTCGTCCTGTGAGTATCGGATTCTCCAAGCCCTCCTTTTTCATTACGTGTCTCAGAAATTTCAGCTGCCTCTTCCTGATGTTAAGTATAAGATTCCTCCTTGTTTGCATCCTCTCTAAAATCTCATCGTTGCTCACACGCTCGATCTATGATATCCTTAGCATCCTTCTGTAGAACCAAACCTCCGTTGCCTCATCTTCATTTTTGAGGAGACCGTCCAACATTCGCGGTCGTAAAGGAGGACAGATGTCATGTAGCAGTTCAGTACTCTTTTCTTTGTTACCAACGAAATCCTCCTGTATCGTCATACTCTGACTGGCTTTTGGAATGCGTCTTTTGGCCATCCCAATACGTCTTCGGGCCTCAACGTCGCACTTACCGTCCTCTGTCAGAACACTTCCTAGATATTTAAATTTCCGCACCTGTTTGATTTTAGTGTCCCCGACCAGTAAATTGCATTTCGGGCCCATCTTGTTTTTGTAGTTTATGCTTAGTCCCTTCTTCTAGCTCTCCTTCGCTACCTTCTGTAAGAGATTTTGTTATTTCTTTTCCGTGTCTGCAATCAGCGTCGTGTCATCTCCATATCTTATGTTGTTAAGATTGTGGCCGCCAATCAGGACCCCGGTAGGATTCGCAATTCTCCCAGAACTGCCTCGCTGTATAGGTTGAATAAGTCCGGTGAGAAGACACATCCTTGCCTTACGCACTTTCTATTTTATATTCTTGTCTTGTTAAGATTGTGGCCACCAATGATAATTGTCTCTCAGAATAGGTTGAATAAGTCCGGTGAGAAGACGCATCCTTGCCTTACGCCTTTTCTCTTTTATATTCTTATGTTGTTAAGATTGTAGCCGCCAATAATGACTGTGTCGCTGTATACGTTGAATAAGTCCGGTGAGAAGGCATAGCTTTGTCTTACGCCCCTACACAACACTTTCATTAACACTCTACCACGAGTGTCTCTTGCGCCTTTTATGAGATGATATTTAGGATAAAGTAAGTGGTTTTTATTATGTATTTTTCCCAAATACTGACAAACAGCCTGCTTAGAAAATCTTCATGTGAAATGCGGGTTTTATATGAATTCTACATTTAAATGCAGGAACTTTTGAGAATAGCTTTCATACTCTCTATAGAGTCTTGTCTGGTACTGGGATAGTCGTCCAGGTAGGAGAAATGGCTTATGAGATGAGCATCGAACTCCTATTTCATGGCAAGGCGCCAATATAAACCTAATTAGGTAGCAGCACAAACTGCGATTCAAAGAGAATGCTACAATCTTATTAGATTCAGGGAAGGTGTGCTTGCTAACAAAAACAACATTCGAAAAATGACATTTAATTGGGTTCGACCATCAACAAGTATCACTCGTTTTAATTGCATAATTATATCAGTGATATAGTTGGATCAAATTCTATCTATCTATGTCTGTTCATATCTATCTATCTATCTATCTATCTATCTATCTATCTATCTATCTATCTATGTCTGTTCATATCTATCTAACTATGCCTGTTCATATCTATCTATCTGCCTATCTTGATTTCTTCATGTGTTTGTAATTATCTCAGAATTCATTATTTATTTATGACGGTCTATCTATCTATCTATCTATCTATCTATCTATCTATGTCTGTTCATATCTATCTATCTCGGTTTGTTCATATCTATCTATCTATACACACAAACACACACACGCGCGTACACACAGATACATATATATATACTATAAATTAACTAATTTAACATATGGTTTTTTCGCTACACAATAATAAACATGTTTCAAAAATGGAAGCTAAAAACTTCAAATTTAACTATATAATTAAGCATTAGTTCCGTTTCATCTTCAAGCGAATATTGGAATAACTTATTTTTTTTAAGTTTACTGAGTTTTAGACGCACATATAAATTCATAATTCCCTGTTTCCAAGGCTACAGAGAAATTCAATCATTTAGACAGAGGCGGTACCGTGTTCATTTTTATTAACTATTGTTGTATCAATTATGAGTTACATTCGAAAAAGAGGTTAAGTTTAAGGAGGGTAGGGGTGTATTTTTCAACGAATTCTGATATCCGTTAAATGCATGTCGTCTGGGTTTTTTTTATATTGACAACAAAAAAATTTTCGGCATTTTTTCTTACATGTATATTTAAAGACTCTTTTTTTTTTACATTTTATTTAACTACAATTTTAAAATAATTTTCTCTTAATTACTAATAGACTATATTTCTTTTTAAAAACAAGTAAATGTAATAGAATTACTTACATTATTTAGAATTATTATTTTTTTTATTAAATATACGTATGTATATTACTAGCTCCCATTTTTTAATTTTATTTTTAAATATTTAAGGAAAATTTTTGACAATGACGTCAAAAATAGCTATTTCATTTCTCTGATTCAGTAATTTTTTATTTTTTATAAACTTAGTAATATACAGTTTCTCATGTATGCACAAAATACATGGGTCATTTAATGACCTACATATTCTAGCTTTTCTTATTTTGGTACCATTGCAATATCTCATGTATTGAGTTTCCCGAAAACATAAAAATCTATATAGGTTGCACACGCCATGAGTTCAAAAAGCGGTTCAGTCAACACCAAACTTCATTTAGGATAAATAAATATAGAAATCAGACATCCCTTTCAAAGTATTTCTGGCACTTAAAAGAATAAAATAAAACACCTAGAGTAAAATGGAAATTAATAAGATGAAAGTGAGAGTGGCTTAATGGTTCAAAATAGTGTCAAATATTAGATAAAGGGCTACTCCCACTATTTGAAACCAATCAGATTGACAAGAATGCCTACAGTTTTCAAGAACATTGAGCGCCATGTTATTCGAGCAAAGGCCTGGAATGAATCTTAAGGAATCAAGTCACTGCCATGGGTTGCCTAAATTCCTGATATAATCCAATAGAGAACGTTTGGGAGCACCTTGACCGAAGACTTCGAGAGCGTGCAACCAAAATCACGTCAGTGGCAGCCCTTAAAGATACATTGCTAAAGAAGTGACAAAATATGGCTCAGACTATTGTTGATAACTTGATCAAATCCATGAAACTAGCAAATGGAGGACCTATTCTATACGTGTTCCACATACTGCTTATTTATGTTGAATAGGGATTACGTAATTAAATTTTGAATTTGGATGTAGTTCATTTCTCCTGGCTAAAAACTTTTCTTAGGCCACTGCATGTGCAGTAGATTCTCAGGCTTCACTTTCCAGTATTGATAGTCGAAAGCGTCTCCGCGTCCTTGTGGGTGACAAATTATCCTCCAGCCTACAACCCCTTCTACTGAAAGTGTTCAGACGAACAACATTTCTTAATTTCACCAGTTCTAACCTTCTCTGCTGAGATGAACCATGCCACATCCATTGTAGAGAACCACCCTCATTCACTTCGTATTGCGTTGGTGAGATGTAAGATACACTGGGACGGATTCTTTTACGTAATTCTTTGCGAAATTCTTATGCTTTCCCATAACGAAAAACTTAACCTGCTCAAGTCTAGGATAAACCGTTATCTTCCCCACATATCCCCATACACTGTGCCTCTGAAACTGGAACTCTCTACCTTGAGTGGCTTTCGGGACTTGTACAGGGTGAACATTATTACCAAAAAAAAAATCTATCTATCTCGATGTATTCATATCTATCTCAGTCTGTTCGTATATATCTGTTTCTCTCTCTCTCTCTTTCTCTACACACATATATATATATATATATATATATATATATATATATATATATATATATATATATAATCTTTTTATATATATATATAATCTTTTATATATATATATATAATCTTTATATATATATATATATATATATATATATATATATATATATATATATCACGTGTAGAATTGAAAAACATTCATTCGCCATTTTTTCTTTGTTTTCTTCCAAGGCAAACATTATATCTACGTATTTATCTATTTGGATATCGATAGACACATCGATCGATAAATATGTTTATTGCTCACACTACTAACGACATCTCAATCTAGTCATATCTATCTATCTATCTATATACACACATATATGTGTGTGTCTTTGTGCGTGCGTGTGTATGTCTCTCTCTCTCTCTCTCTCTCTCTCTCTATATATATATATATATATATATATATATATATATATATATGTTAGCAACTTTAATGATTTTTGCGAGCTGATAATTAATATTCGATCCGAGTAAAAAAAAAAAACATAAATAAATAAGTAAAAGTGAGACAAGCGAACATTTTTATACTTCAAAATCACTACCACCCGGATTTTTCTACCTGCTCTTGTTAAATATCGTAAATACATACATATATATATATATATATATATATATATATATATATATATATATATATATATATATATATGGTTGTTTGTGTGCATGCGTGTACCTGACAGAAAAAGGGAGGATCCATCCTTGGCAAGCGAGCGCTAAGTGATTGACATTTTATCGATTGAAAATCAGGATTACACCTTGAGGAATATCGCCAAGAGCAATTAAAGACAAAACGCATTAGTTTCCTCAATCTTCAAGATGGCGGAACACAGACACCAAGAATTTGTCGTTCGCATTAACAAAAGAGTGAAGGTGGGCGGGACCGTTGATGATATTAAAGAATTAAGCCCTGGAATAAGGAGACTGAAAGAAGAATCTGTTGCCCCGAGGGAAGGTCGTGGCCTTTGTGATTACCACTGTTAAACATGCTCGAAGGAAAGAAAGTGACAATTACGAAATGGAATTGTTCCATGGGGTACTCGTCTTAATTATTTAATACAAAATGTCATTCGGGTTTGTGTGTGAAATGAGTCTATGGGTAATGATATAAGGTAATAGATTTTTCAAACATTTGAAACGATACGATTGAATTACACATACAACTATCAGACCGATGTGTGGGCCTGGTTGATCTAACTCTATCAAGAATCGATACTGGTTAATACTAGTTTAATTTGATATTGTAACATATACCTAGAAATGTTTCAACTGCAGAGAATTGAGTTTAGTTAACATATCTGCATCGGAAATTGATACTGGTTGATTCTAGTTGAATATCATGATTTATGATATAACTAGAAGTGTTGCAATATCTGAGTTTTAACGTAGTTGATATAAGCTTATCAGGAATCGATATTGGTTAATAGTATTTGAATATGATGTGGGAACATACATCCAGAAGTGTTTCATTGACTGATTTTAAGCTTCATGATCTAATCATATCAGGAATCGATATTTGTTAATATTAGTTTAATTTAATATTATGCAATATAGCTAGAAGTGTTTCGAATGCTAAGAATAAAAGGTTTGGTTAACATATGTGTATCATAAATTGATACTTGTTGATTCTAGTTGAATCTGATCATTTACGACATCTAATCTTTGTTTAAATGTCCATGTAACCAATCTGAAGATGGCTCATGCCTCAAAGCTGTTATTCTGTTATGTTGATATAGAAGATTGCTATGCGACAATAACAAGAAAAAGAACCTTCAGATATTGGAGGCAATCTAAATTAAAACAAAGCAATCCACACTCAATAACGTTACACTTCAAACTGGTCAAAACACATTACGTTGCATCTAAAAGTATGGCTCTGTTGTTAATATTTCCTTCTCTCACGTGATATGACGTCATAGAACAGCATCACGAATTTACGATTTGCGTCTGCTATTCAGCAACCGTTATCATCGCATATCTATCTTCTATGTCAACAGAATATCATCTTTGATGGTGAATATCGTTGTTTAAATGACCATATAATCACTCTGAAGATGGCTCATGTGTGCCGAAAGGTTAGATCAATTAACAGCCTAATAAAAATATCCAAATTTTGGACAATTTTTGTCTTTATTTTCTCACGAAATTAACGCAACTATACGAAGTTTAGAACGGCCCATGATCAAACATAAAAGATATTCCTTGTAGGTTATATTTAACAATGTACGTTTGAATAATGATCTGGTGCCCCAATACACTATATATTAGAGTCCATTATTATACATATATATATATATATATATATATATATATATATATATATATATATTTATGGTTTAAAATAGGATATACAATCACAATAATGATTTTATTTTATTTTTGACAATTAGAAACATTCATGAAAGTAGATTTCTTTAGAAATATATGCGATAATGCATTTTGCCATTTATAGCTTCATTAGATCCAAAAGCGAAAGAATAAAATGCGTGCATGTGTATTTGTGTGTATGTTTAAATAAGGAAATCTTAGAACCCTTTTTTTACCTAACGCAGTGTTTCTCGTGACTAAAGAAAAAAAATGAGGGACTTTTAAAAAAAATGACGTTTATATTTATTTTCTTTACTCCCCGTTCCAATCGAATGGTGTTATATATTTTCTAGCTTTTCCCGTTTCAGATTAATGGTAAATCCTCTTCTTATCAGAACGGCTCAAATTTAAGACATTCATATAGCCTTTTCTGAAAATGGATCCAAGGTAAATCCTCATCTAATACTTCATAACGTAGAAAATAAGTAAAAAAAAAATGTTTTTTTTTTGTTTATCCATGCGTTTCTCTGTTAAAATGAGTGACATTTTTAAAAGTCACTCATTTTCGTTCTTCTGTAATGACGAACACACACACACACACACACACACACACACACACACACACACACATATATATATATATATATATATATATATATATATATATATATATATATATATAGTTTATAATATATGCATATAATATTGTGCGAACACATATATATAATCCGCGTCCTGTATAAGACGATAAACTACATCCAACACAAAGGCCTTTTGTTCGTGAGGATTAGAGGAACGTAGAACCACCTTTTAATTGATGGTGTTCCCAGGTCTATCATAAAACGGGGTGGTAGCACCTGTTAGGATCCAAGCTATGGGCAAATCGTTAATCCCCAAACTGCAGTAAAAAAAAAAAAAACTATGAAAGTGTAAAAATAGATTTTAATACCAGCAATAGATTTTTGTAAAAAATTATTACCAGAAATGAATTTTTGAAGAAAAAAATTATTACCAACAATACATTTTTACCAGCAAAACATTTGTAAAAAAATATTATTAGCAATAAATTTTTGAAAAAAAAAAATTAGCTGCAATTAAAATTTTGTCTGCATTACCGATTGAGGTTTGTATGCTGTAAAACAAAACAAACAAGAAAACAAAAAACAAAAACAAACACCCCCACACACATATATATATATATATATATATATATATATATATTTAGTTGTATTGATGTGAGTTTGTGACCCTGGGTTTCACGCTATTTGCGATCGTCAGACAAATTGATTGACTTTTAAATTTTGGATTTACATATGGTTGTGTATATCGCTAGTTTTTATGAAAGTGGGAGGGAAAATTGTCGTTGGAACGCCACTCATACGGACGCAAACATACATGCACGCACATTTACCCATTGACGTACGCAGACATACATACACGCGCTCTCACTCATTGGTTCCCATACACATGTAAACATATATGAACAGTGTGGGAGTGGGCATATATGCGCATTCATGTGTCGTTGCGTACATACGTACACAACTGCTCGATGTGTTCAATGTTTGGGTGTGTAGCGATCTTTTTTGTCAGTTGCGATCTCAACGCGCAGACCATTCGTCTATTTTGTTCGATGAATAATGTTTTCTCGCACACATGTATATACGTATGCACACACGTTAACACATCTTCTATCCCTCTGTTTTCTTCTTTATTTTTTTTATGATGGGGGTCTGTGTAAGACTATGGTAGTTATGATTGCTATTATTTTTTATTTTAATGCTGTTTTGTTATTATTTTAAAGCCGGTTATTTGCTTGTTTTTGTCGATTGCGCATATGTAAATGGTAGAAACTCCAATTTATAATACTTATTAGTATTTATGCGCTGCTATTAATTGGGGAAATAAGTATAAGTGTGGACTGATACGGTAATATTAATTGTTGTGTGGTAGTAATTGTGGACTAATGCGGCAATGGTAATTGTTATGCGGTGGTAATGGGGAGAATAACAATTGTAGCAGCAAATAGTTATTGTAAAGTGGTAGAAGTGATTGTAGTAATGGTCGTGGAATGGTAATAACAATAATTATAATTATTATGATGGTAATTTGAACTAGAAGATAATTGATGATGTTGTGTTGTCAGTGGTTTCTATTTTCATGTTCCTAGTTCATGTAGTAGTGTTTTTTGGGTTTTTTTATCCGTTTGGCATAAATTGTGATAACAGGTATTTGTTCTCATGTCTGCATTTAGAAATTATTTCTGATCTTATGTTTAGTAATTTTTGTAGGCAGGTGCGTTTTTCAATATTTTCCAGCTTATTTTTGATGTAATATTTCTCTCTTTTAGATGTCATATGTATGTGTATTGTGTAGTGCTGTTTGAGTATTTCCTGTCGGTGAATGAAATGTCGTGGTTGTTTTTTTTCTTTGTTTGATTGGTCCCTCGGTGGCACCGATGCAGTACATTGTGCTGTTGTTTGCACTTACTTTGGCTTTATATATTACATTCGTTTGTTGCCAGTTTCCTTTTGAAGGGACATGTTGTTTTATTTCTGTAGTTGCATTGAGGTTCCTTGGTTGCGTTATTGAAGGTTGTTACTTTTTTATATTAGCTTTATTACGGATATTGAGCGCTTTCCAATAAGTATATATGCATATATAATAAGATATCCGGTTAGCCTATCCCTATTTGAGACGCCCACTCATGCACAATGTGTTTTTTCAATACCCCCCTGTGGTTTATACTGCAACTATGCTGATCCGACCTTAGTTGGTTACGCTAGATTACACACTCTCCCAAAAAGCGTGTAATCTAGCGTGATCAACAATCTGAACAAGGCCAGCACACTCAAACCCTCAGTCATGATGACTTATGCCTTCGTGCTAGCACAGTCATCAACGACCCCTAAGGGTTCATTCTACCCAATTTCAAACAAACTTCTTGGTGTGGTTTTTAGTCACAATCCATTTTCAGCCATTTTCCACTTTCTCCAGCGATACGCTGGCATCGCCCTCTCCAAAACGATAACATCCTTTACATACTGGCGACACTTATTGTTTACATTTATCACTCGTCCGATTTTGTTTGCATGGCAATGGCATACTATTCAAGAAGAGGAAGGCATGTTTACAGAGCATGTTTACGCTTGTGGCTTGGCTCCAGGAAGGTTCATAGTCTTGGAAATATTTGTAACAGCGAAGTAGTGAGTGCTTCTTGTAAACCGCAAAACACGGTGTGTATATATATATATATATATATATATATATATATATATATATATATGTGTGTGTGTGTGTGTGTGTGTGTGTGTGTGTGTGTGTGTGTGTGTCACAGCAAAATTGTCCATCTGTTAGAATAAGCTTTGAATCTCTGTGTCTTAGAAATTATTAAAGATATCTTACTGGAATTCTCCGAGGTTTTTATAACACTATTGGAATCTACTTTGAACAATGAGAATGTATGTATCATACAATATTATACATATATGTATATAATGGTATTGTTGATATTTGAAGGAATTTCTTTTTATTATAATGATATAAAAAGGTGATTTTTTTCATTTAAGAACGATTTTTACATTTGCCCTAATGCGTAATGTTATAAATTATATCATTTGAATCATCAAACAAATATACTGGCCTAAATGTTAAAAGTTATTGGTTTGTAAACTGTACTATTTTAGACTCTAAACCAGAAAAGATAGTGTAAGCGGCTTGTAAAATCTGTGCAGCTTTTGTTAAATCTAATGATAATATACGTGCCGAGATTAAGTGGCTCAGGAGGATTTCAAATTCGTATGAGTCATTCGATGAGGCACTAAAACTGACCAGACGTCATATCCGGATTATCCGCTTTTTTCTTGTTAACTGTATGAAGGTTCACTACGATTGATTAAATTATACGCTGCCAATTTAACGGGGAATGATTTTTAAATTCGATGAGAAAAAAATTTTGTACATTTTTTTTCCACAAACGACATTAAAAATATACAAATAAAAAACATTAAACAACACAATATATGCTTGAGATTTATTCTAACAAATAATCTATGCAAAGTGCTTATTTTGATTTAATTAAATTAAAATATCTGATTCACTGAAATAAGCGAAATTAATAGAAAAAGTAAATTAGAATGTTAAAATTCAAAAAGTACTATTTCTTAAAGAAACACCAGTAAAATTTTGTAGCATAAAATGACCAGTTATAGAAAATTTATATGAAAATGTAGGTTAGGATCGATAAGAAAGGATTTCATAAAAGAGAAACATTTTTAATCAATCGACTGATCTCAAAGTGATTCTTTTCTTACAAAATTAATATATCTTATAAATTTATAGATCAGAGACAGCTGTAGATTCAGGCATATATATATATATATATATATATATATATATATATATATATATATATATATATATATATAAACATATTATATTAGGCAGCATATATTTTATATTATAAAGAGATAACCATACATTGAATCAATTAGCAATATTAATGAAATTAATGGCGAAATCTCTTCGCTAACAGACTTAATATACGCATTAACCCACTAACAATCCACTGAATGATGCGACCCTTATGTTTAAAATTGTTGTCAGATGAATCTGGTGTCTGTAATATTGGAACAAAAACTCCAATGAATATTTCCACTAACGGAAAGTGATATTTATTCTGTTCTCTACAGAAATGTGGCACAAGGCCGAAAAGGGGATTGGGGAAAGGATGGTCTTCTTCTGTCTTAACTATAACTTAGCTAGCCGCAAACACTGGCCCAGTCGTACGAACAATATTCCTTACACCAAAACAACACATTCATTCGTACCTTTCTTACTACAACCACCATAATACCTTTTTGTCTCTATGAAAATACTAACTAGTCCCCATATTTACAATTCGTTGTCTGTGGGGGGAGGGGAATAAAACAACAATTCTAACAGTTAACCCCAATGAGTATTTACAATATGCATACAAAAAACTATTTACAAGAAACTAAAGAAAATAAAATTAGTAATAAAAATCCCCCACAATTACTAAATGCGACAGAAACATCACTTCACTGGCCGAAATCAATGCGGGACTATAATGGTATAAAACATTCATTCATCCCAATCACTCATACTGACATGCACTCATTCAGACACAACAACAAATACGAAAAAAGCACTCACGCGAAAACGAAAGGCGCCCCGCATCCATCAGCGAACTGACATCACTGACCACCTAACGAGGGAGGGGATGGGGAATTAAACTTAAAGAAAAAACGGAAAGTTCATCAGAGCAGTTATCATAAAAGTGTTCATAGAAAAGCCACAGGGAGCCTACATTATGGCGGGGGAAATGTCAGCGATGCCGAGATGTCAGATTAGGGCCAATAATATTGCTGATCACTTAGAATTGGATTTATTTAACAGCTGAATCATGCATTAACAATTATTTTAGTATAACTCTACATGTCCTACTATAAGTCCAGGGTCCACCGATATTAATCGTACACATCCTCGTACTATGTTTTCTTACTACACCTCCTCTTGCATCAATCATTGTTTGAGAATAAGTATGAATTATCCCAATAAAATTCCTAGTATTTAACTCATAACGGGGAGGGGAGAAAATGTATTTGTACATTTCCAAATGGTATTTGCGCCGAAGTGAATATAACAAACCCGACTGGAATTCGAACACGGCTCTATTATTTCGAGTCATTGTGCATTTGTTGTAGAGTAGTTTCACAGTGGAAGCTTGTATTTCACTAAGTCGGTCCTAAAATAGGTTCGACGTACAAAACGTTAGGAACTTGAAATACTAGTTAATGACGCAGCAATCTAGTTGTGGCGGTTGATACTTTAATGTCCGACATCGACTGACTCACCAACTCACTGAGCTCACTGGCGACTGCTACAACTACTACTTATTATATGTGGGAGAGTCTTTTAACAATAGAATAGGTGTGTTTCAATATAACAGCATTACACCGCGCGCACTTCTATCAATGTAAAAGGCGATTGAAGACAATGAAAACCAGGAGGATAAGGAGAAAAGAGATAACAAACTGACCCTGGATATGATCTTCGTTTTAAGCATTTGAAGATAGATTCTTCTTATTTACAACTCTGTGTCTGTCCCCTTAACCTTCCAGCATATTCCAAAATAAAATAAACAAACAATAAAAGAGGTTCTGTTAATGCCCAACCTTCTATCTTCACCCACCCATAATACCAAGAGTTTTATTAATTAAATACAGCGGTTAATTATGGCAATAAATCGAACTCGCGGAACTTCCAAAGGTTCATTCATCCTTTCAAACGTTTATCAAGTTGATTAGCATGTTTCATGATTTTTTTTTATTGTTTTAATTTCTTTGTTGGTATTTTTTAAAATTTTCTGTTGCCTGTAACTCGGTTGAATAAATTGCCGCCATATTTTCTCGCTAATTCCTCCTCCATCTTTAATTTGTTCTTTTACTCTCGGTGTGTGGGATTTTATTTATTTTTTTACAGAATTACGATGCGCATAAACGTTAGATTGTAATTTACACGTTTTCTCTTTAAAAAAGCGGGAACAATATTTTGTCCAAGTGTTTATGTATTCACTTGACTTCGAACAAGAGGGGAGATACTGTTTTACCCAATATGGCAAAGGTGAAAAACATGCCTTTTCCACTAAGTTTGATTAAAATTACATTTGTGCCATCCGAACTTATTCCTCACCTACTGATTTTACAGTGGCTTGGTATATTACATTGTTCTTCAAGCAGTTGTCATGTAATGATCATTCGTTCTTTATTCTGCAGTTAAAGGTAAGTTAAATTTGTCCAGGTGGTTTGATGATTGTTTTTGTATTATTTTTTTTTTTTTTAATATTTCTGGCATGTTCTCTGTGCAAGTGTAGCTGATTTTTACTTTGTTTTTGTTGAATATCTTGCGGAGAGGGCATGATACGGAGAAGTGTTTGTGCACGAGTTTAATGAATGTTGTTCCTACGTTTGTTTTAAATATTTGTTGTACGGTGGATTGAAGAGAAAATCCATAGGAGTAACTGAAGGGCCCTGGAAATAAAGAAG
>CAHIKZ030005106.1:762500-800000 GCA_903632075.3 Acanthosepion pharaonis
GCTCTATCTCTGATATCGAGCACTTTATCCCATAAATATAGCAGACCTTAAGACTATATTTCTTCATATATATATATATATATATATATATATATATATATATATATATAGAGAGAGAGAGAGAGAGAGAGTCAAGAAGCGTATACAAACTTTTACACTTTTTTAATCTTGCTGCAGCAGTCTATCATTCCAGGTATTAGATATGTTTTGGGAGACAGAGGGATTTTATTTATAGCAAGATGAAGCCTCAACACAATACCATTAGCCTGAATGAAATCTTGCGGACCTCTCCGTTTCGCAAGATTTGATTCAGCGTACCTTATTTAGACTTTTCTTGTGAAGATACTTAAAAGATAAAGTCTTAAAGCCAAAGCCGTCAGCAACTGTTGAAATTAAAGTTTAGAAACAGCAAGAATACAACCAAATGCATATCGAAATGTTGATTGTTGCTTGTGATTCCATTACTTCGTCTTCTCAGCAATGTTAATATGCTGCAATTTCTAAAATTATAAATACCTTGAAAACGATAGCAATGCGAATTATTCAAACTGAATAGCATTACCAATTTTTTTTTAAATAAAAGTGAATTTAAAGTATTATATAAAAGGGAATTTAAGTATTATATAAAAAAGATTTTTTTTTAAACAATAAAAATGAAAATTAAATCTTATAAACAAATTATACACCTTGGAAAAAGGTTATAAACGAATCGGTTTCTTAATGTATTAAACAGCACATTTATTTAACATTGAGTTCTGTTTTCTTTCACTATATATATATATATATATATATATATAGCTTTTTTCTTTCACTCTCTCTCTCTCTCTATATATATATATATGTGTGTGTGTGTACGATCACACGTATATCATAAAGAACTGAATGGAAAGAATTTAATGTGAGCATTATGCATGTTGTCTGAAAAGAAAAGATATATACACACATTTACATACTCTTCGTTTACCGGACGTCAACCCTGTAGACTTTATTTTTGTGGGGATACTTAAAAGATAAAGTCTACGCTACAAAGCCAACAGCAATTGGTGAAATGAAAGTTTCTATAGAACAAGAATGTAGCCAAATACCTATCGAAAGGTTGATTGCTTCTTGTGATTCCACTGCTTCGCAATGTCAGTCATGTTTGGATCATACTGGAAAGTCAATATACTGTAATTTATATAATTATAAACATCTTGTAACGCAAATTTGTTCAAACTGAGTGGCATTAACATTTTTAATAAAAAGGAATTTAATGCATTATGTAAAAAGGAATATAAGTATTATATAAAAAGAAAGAAGAGAGTGTTTAAATTTCTAATATACATAATTAAGAAATAGGGCTTGGAAAATCTGATACTCACAGGAAAGATTGAAGGTAAATGAGATTGAAGAAAACAATGTATAACCTACCCAGTGGATCTTCAGTAAATGGATGGCAGAAGAAGGTGTAGGAGAGATAACAAAAAAACAAAATGTATTGAGAGCCAGAAAGGATAGAAAATTGTGATGAGCTACGATCACAGACGTTCTAAAGGGCCATGGTAAGAAGAAGAAGAAGAAGAAGAAGAAGAAGAAGAAGAAGAAGAAGAAGAAGAAGAAGAAGGATACGAAGAAGAAGAGGATGAGAAGAAGAAGAAGAAAGAGGATGAGAAGAAGAAGAAAAAAGAGAAAGAAGAAGAAAGAGGATACGAAGAAGAAGAGGATGAGAAGAAGAAGAAGAAGAAGAAGAAGAAGAAGAAAGAGGATGAGAAGAAGAAGAAGATGAAGAAGAAGGAAGAGGATGAAGAAGGAAGAGGATGAAAAGAAGAAGAAGAAGAAAGAGGATGAGAAGAAGAAGAAGAAGAAGAAGAAGAAGAAGAAGAAGAAGAAGAAAGAGTATGAGAAGAAGAAGAAGAAGAAGAGGATGAGAAGAAGAAGAAGGAAAAGGATAAGAAGAAGAAGAAGAAGAAGAAGAAGAGGATGAGAAGAAGAAGAAGGAAGAGGATAAGAAGAAGAAGAAGAAGAAGAAGGAGGAGGAGGAGGAGCAGGAGGAAGAGGATGAGAAGAAGAAGAAGAAGAAGAAGAAGAAGAAGAAGAAAGAGGATGAGAAGAAGAAGAAGAAGAAGAAGAAAGAGGATGAGAAGAAGAAGAAAGAGGATAAGAAGAAGAAGAAGAAGAAAGAGGATAAGAAGAAGAAGAAGGAAGAGGATAAGAAGAAGAAGAAGTAAGAGGATAAGAAGAAGAAGAAGTAAGAGGATAAAAAGAAGAAAGATGATGAGAAGAAGAAGAAGTAGAAGAAGAAAGAGGATGCGGATAAGAAGAAGAAGAAGAAGAAGAAGAAGAAGAAGAAGAAGGAAGAGGATAAGAAGAAGAAGAAGAAGAAGAAGGAAGAGGATAAGAAGAAGAAGAAGTAAGAGGATAAAAAGAAGAAAGATGATGAGAAGAAGAAGTAGAAGAAGAAAGAGGATGAGGAGAAGAAGAAGAAGAAGAAGAAGAAGAAGAAGAAGAAGAAGAAAGAGGATAAGAAGAAGACGAAGACGAAGAAGAAGAAGAAGAAGAAGAAGAAGCAGCGAGGAGATGATGAGGTTCTGTCAGATGTCGATACGACCTTGCTTATATTCTTGTGTAACATCTCCCTGCCGGCATGATTGGCAAAGTGAAATTTCTTACACATCCAATAATCCAATTGTCATGATTAGAATTCTATCAGGCGAGCAGTCGAATTGCGGAAAGGTTTATTCCTAAGTTCCATAGATTAAACGAAGGTTTCTGATAAATACGATGCGAAAAAAAAGGTTGAGATACAAGGAAAATATATCCAAATAATCCTTAACCTGTATTGTGAACAAATAGCATGCATGCGATGACAGAACGCGGGAAATGAATATAAAAAAAAAAGGAAAAAAGGAACCTGACAATGATATGTTTTCTCTTCTTATATGTGGCTTGTCCCTTCATGATATAGGTGATCATGGCTCTCCATAATTTCCTATCCTTTGTAGTTCTTAATAAATTTTGTTTTTTTGTTATCTCTGCTAAGTCTTGTTCCGCCATCCATTTACTCAAGCCCGTTCTTTTTCTTCTATGTTCCGTGTCCCTTCAGGACTTAGGTGATCATGGCTCTCCACAATTTCCTGTCCTTTGTAGCTCTTAATAAATTTTGTCTTTTTGCGATCTCTCCTAATCCCTGTTCTGTCAACCATTTATACAGGCTCATTAGATATGTTATATTCTGTTTTGCTCTATCACTATTGCCATCAATATGTCCTGTAATTTTAGTATCTGAGAAGTGTTTTACCAGAAGACGGACAGTGTCATACTGGAATCCGAAGACATATTGGGATAGCGAAAGATGCCTTCTAAAAGCTAAGCATTATTAAGAAACAGAAAGAAAATCGTTAGAAACAAAGAAAAGAATACTGGTCTGTTACACAATATCAATCCTCCTATATAGCAGTTCAATAGAAATGTGTTTCTACGGAAGGATGCTGGGAATACCATGGAGCGAATATGTGATCAACGACCGTGTTTTAATGAAAATGGATCCTAAAATGACACTTATATTTAACATTAGAAAGAAAGATGAAATTTCTAGGATTCATAATGAGAAAAGAGGGTTTGGAAAGTATGATACTCACTGGGGAGATTGAAGACAAGAAGGGGTAAAAAAAAAAACAACGAATAACCTACTTAGCGAGCTTGAAAAAATGTATCGGTGAAATGATAAAAAGATAACATTTATTAAGAGCAACAAAAGAGAGGACATTGTGGAGAGCCAAGATCACCGACAGCCTGAAGGGACACAGCACATAGAAGAAGAAGAAGAAGAAGAAGAAGAAGAAGAAGAAGAAGATGAAGAAGAAAATGAAGAAGAAGAAGAAGAAGCTGAAGAAGAGGAGGAGGAGGGAGAAGAAGAAGAAGAAAAAAGAAGAAGAAGAGGAGGAGGAGGAGGAGGAGGAGTAAGAAGATGAAGAAGAAGAAGAACTACAAACTACAAAAGAGAGAAAATTGTGGCAAAAGAAGGTCACTGAAGGGACACAGCACTAAAAGAAGAAGAAGAAGAAGAAGAAAAGGAGGAGGAGGGGGAAGAAGAAGAGGAGGAGGAGGGGGAAGAAGAAGAGGAGGAGGATGAAGAAGAAGAGGAGGAGGATGAAGAAGAAGAAGAAGAAGAAGTAGAAGAACTACAAACTACAAAAGAGAGAAAATTGTGGCGAACGAAGGTCACTAACAGACTGAAGGGACACAGCACTAAAAGAAGAAGAAGAAGAAGAGAAGAAGAAGAAGAAGAAAAGGAGGACGAGGAAGAAAAAGAAGAGGATGAAAAGGATGAGGAGGGAGAAGAAGAAGATAAAGAAGAGGAGGAGGAGGAGGAAGAAGAAGAAGAAGATGAAGAACTAAAAACTACAAAAGAGAGAAAATTGTGGCGAACGTAGGTCACTAATAGACTGAAGGGACACAGCACTAAAAGAAGAAGAAGAAGAAGATGAAGAAGGAGAAAAGGAGGAGGGAGAAGAAGAAGAGGAAGAACTACAAACTACAAAAGAGAGAAAATTGTGGCAAAAGAAGGTCACTAACAGACTGAAGGGACACAGCACTAAAAGAAGAAGAAGAAGAAGAAAATATGGAAAGGCAAGGAAAAAACAAAACAAGAAAACAGAAAAGAATAATCCTTTAATAAAACAGTGCTAAATACAAACTTGAAAAATGAGATAATTGAAAAGAAAGAAATCAAATTAAAACAAATGCTAGAAAGATTAGAATTCAATCAATGGGAAAAATAAAAAGAGACAACATGAGAGAAATGGTAGAAGTTTGAAAATAAATCGATGGAAAATTTGTAAGAGCTTAAAAAACTAAACAAAAGTAGACAGTTAATTGATAATTAAGTAAAAGGCAAGAAATAAAACAAAATAAAAACCATAAAAATTATATTGAATATCTACTAAATAATTCTTGCAATGACGAAAATGCCGACAAGGCAGTAAAACTATCCCGAATAAAAGTAAAATAATGACTTAAAATGCAAAAGGCGAAAATGGAAGAAAAAGGCGACACAGAATCAATAAAAGTTAACAGGATTTAAAAATAAAGACAGAAAAATAAGTATTTATTTTTTTAAACAAGAAAGAAAGTAACAAAGTAGAACAAAGTAAAAAGTAATAAAGAAAACAAGAAGAACAATGGCGGAATGCTTGGAAAGACGGGACAGATGGAAGACGAAAAGGAATAACAGAAAGGAAAGAGAAAAGAAATCAAAGTGAAAATGAAAGAGAAAAGAAGAACAAACAAATATGAATGAAATAAAATAGTAAAAGGAAAGATATAACGAAGAAAAATGAAAGCGAAACGAACAAGAAATTCAAATAAATAAAAGAAATAAGAAAGAAAGAAAAAAGGAAGAATGAAAGAAAGAACAAGTATGAATAGAAAATGGGACAAAGATAGAAGAGGCAAAGAAAGATGAATGAAAAGAAAAATAAAGAGAAAAGAAAAAGTAAACAATATACGAAAAATGTAGGATAATGAATGAAAGGAAAAAGAGAGGAAAAAGGGAAAAGACACCCAATGAAAAAAGAAAAGAAAAAAAAAGTAAAGAAAAATGTAGAAATAAGAAAGAAGAAAAAAAAAGTAAAGAAAAAAGCAAGAAGTAAAGAAAAAGTACATAAAAAAGGAAGAAGTAAAGAAAAAAGGAAATTAGTATAGAAAAAAGAAAGAAGTAAGTCAAGTACAGAGAAAGGAAGAGGCAAGAAAAAAGAAAGAAGTAAAGAAAAAAGAAACAAGTAAAGAAAAAAGGAAAAAGAAAGAAAAAAGGAAAAAAGAAAGAAGTATAGAAACAAAGAAAAAATAAAGAAAAACGAAAGAAGTAAATAAAAAAGGAAGAGGCAAAGAAAAAAGGAAGAAGTAAAGAACAAAGGAAAAAAGAAAGAAATAAAGAAACAAAGAAAGAAGTAAAGAAAAAGTACAGAAAAAAGGAAAAAGTAAAGAAAACGAAAGAAAGAAAAAAGAAAGAAAAAAAGAAAGAAAAAAAGAAAGAAAAAAGAGGTAAAATGTGGACTGAAAGAAATATAAGAACAATGAAATAGAAGTAAAAAAGAGAAAATTAAAGAAAGACAACGAGTAATGAAAGAAAAGAACACGAAAGACGGAAGTGAAGGAAATAAAAAAAGTAGAAAGAAAAAAGAAAATGAAAAATGAAGTGAAAGAAAGAAAAAAAGAAAGAGAAAAGAAATATAAAGTTGTATTTGAAACGAGAAGAGAAAGAATAGAAACAAGAAATGAAAGGGAAAAAGATAATATAAGAAAGAAGAAAAGAATAAAAGAATGACTGGAAAGAAAAGACAGATAAGGAAGAAAAAAAAAAGACGAACAAAAAGAGAAAAGAGAAAGAGAAAAGAAAATAAGAAAATGAGAGAAAAGAGAAAAAACAAAGAAATAAAATGAAGAGAATAAGTAAAAACGACAGACAAAATAAAAACATAATGCAGAAAATGGAAACAAACGAAAAATAAAGAAGAAAGAACGAATGCTAAGAAAGAAAATAAAGTTGGGAAAATAAGATCAAAAATTAAATTTATGTAAATATTTAAAAATATTCTGATTTTTTTTTTTTGGAATAAAAGGGAAATCTTATTAAAAATGCTGACAATAAATAAATAAAACACAATGGAACTGAAAGAGATCTATAAAATAAGGAAAATGAAAAATGGTGACAAAGAATACACATAAAAAAGAATGGGTTTAAAAAAGAGGAATATTTTTAAGATTCATTGAATAGCGAAAGATATAAAAAAATATTCTTAACAATAGAACACGAAGACAGCAGTGCAGATTGAGTGAATGTTATATTTATGGAGGAAAAAAGCTGTGTAAATAATGGAAGGGATCGGAGACAACCATCTCCCTTATCAATGATGAAAACAATAAACAAAGGGCCGACCCGACCAAAAAAAAAAAAAAAATTGTTAACAATATCTTGAAAAAAAAATGACTATAAAAAGGGGTCAATAAAAATTATAAATAAATAATAATAAAAAGAAGCTAAAAAATCCGGATATCTTTAGATGTCAAAGCATTGATCTTGGACCAAGACAGACTACGTCACCGAATACAAAAACAAAAAAAAAAATAAATAAATAAAATAAAATCTCGGAGACAGACGAAGGCTTCATTTACTTTGAATAAGTTCGTGTCCAGTTACAAGTGAGCTGTAATAAAACTTCGTCTGGGACGGTATGATCTTAATTGACGAATATATAGCATGCGACTGTGATTGTTCTAGGCACGAGACCGTTCTTCAAAGATAAGTGTTGCAAGAGGATAAAAAAAAAAGAAGAAAAAGGCGGGAAAACAAGGATCGAATGTATGAACGGTGGGGAATATAAGACAAAAAAAAAGAAAAAAGAAAAGCAAAGAATGAAACGACTCCGTCTAGAAATGCCATTATGTAAGAAGGTGTGTCTCCTATAATGGCCTTCTAGATGAACCGCTTGAAAAAAAAGGAGACGATGGCATATGCTTTGACGTTGCACATCAAAGACAAAGAAGAAACGGAAAGAGATAATTTGTGACAGGGAAGAAATAAGAACGCACACTCACCGAAGGACTTGACAATAAGGCGTGCGGGACGTTTCATTATCGACACATATGCAAGCACATATAGATGCGCGCGAATACATATATATATATATATATATATATATATATATATATATATCAATTAGGCAGCAATATATTTTATATATAAATAAATAATCATACATAGAATCAATCAGCAATATTAATGCGATTAATGGCGAAATCACTTCTCTAGTAGAACATAATATATGCATTAAAATAATGTTAATCCATTGAATGATGTGATCCTCATTTATAAAACTCTTGTCAAATGTTTCTAGTGTATATATTTTTAAGTAAAGCAAGTACTTTCGAAGATCCATGTCTTCATCGTCAGGCGGTATTTTTTTTTCTTTAAAGTTAAAACTTGAAGACGAAATAATTGTTTGTAGACCGAAAGATGTTTTTTTCTTTTTTTAAGAGTGTGATATTTATGATGGTTGTACAATCTTGGAACGTGCTAGTTGCAACGCTAAAGTTCAAAATTTCAATAGCACGTTCCGAGATTATACAACCGTCAATAAATACCACATCTTTCGGTCTACAAATAGCAAAATGTGTCTCATGAAATACGCTGTAGAGGCATGTAGAAATTTAGATAATATATTATATGAATAGGTTGGGCTATTTTACAAAAAGTTGCACCAGAGGCTTAGCTAAATCTGAGCCGCCCGGACCAGCACTTGAGATTGAAAACACTACCCCTACCCCAAGCCTGCACAAAAAAAACACAATATATTACTGTGATACTATATATATATATATATATATATATATATATATATATATATATATATATATATATATATATATTACATGAATCATTCATACAAAAACGGATATAGAAAATGATATAAATGGCGAGAATACATCTTCGCAAATAAATTAATAAAGTACATTAACCCCGAACCTGTAGATGAATGTTACGATCCCTGTTTATAAATTCCAGTTGCATAAGGTCTTTTTTTAGTTTTTTACAAGCTTTCATATGTTCATACAGACATCACCAGGTATGGAAACAGATCTGTGTTTGTTTTTTTTACTTCTCGGTGATAACAGGACAACGTAAGTATAGATGTAACCCGAAATATGTTTTAAGAAATGTGCTATTGTTAATTGTAAGAAATTTTTTTGGAGCGTGTGGTCGCAACGCTGAGGTTGAATTTTTAAATTTTAAGATTGTGCGTTTTTGTACTAATATGTTAATAGGAGAATTCTTTTGTACTGGTAGGTTTTTCAGTCAATGTGGCATGAAATAAATTGTTCTAAATTTGTATGAATGATTCATGTAATGTAAATTGAACTGCACACATACTTGATATATATATATATATATATATATATATATATATATATATATATATATATATATATATATATATATGTCCGTCCTGGGTATAACGGTAAACTATATCCACGTTCTGAGTAAGACTATAAACTACGTCCAACAGCAAGGTCTCTGATCAGGAGGGTTGAGGAGCGTGAAACAAGCCTGACCCGGCGTGATAGCAACCAACTGTTAGGGTTCCAGGTATGAGGGAATAGTTAACACACAAACTCAGCTCAAAACACTATGAAAGTATAAAAATAAGGTTTAATAACAGAAATACTTTCTAAAAAATAAAAAAAAATTATTACCAGCAATACATTTGCGAAAAACAAACATTACCAGGGATACATTTTTTGAAAAGCAAATATTACCAGCAAAAGAAAATTCTTACCAGAAATAGATTTTTGCAGGAAAAATATTACCAGAAATAGATTTTTAGAAAAAAATATTACCAAGAATGAAGTTTTTGCCGGCATTTAATAATCCATCGAGGTTGATATGTGTTGTGGTAGGATCCACCTAATTTGCATAGTGAAGTACCGACCATATAAATATGGTTGGTAGCGGGAAGAGAAGGGAAAGAATCAAGAGATTCAATCCAGAGGCTCTGCCCGACTGCGACTAAGTCAACACATTCTTCAGGAACGGTCTTACCAGGAATATACAAAAGACTATATGTAAATATTGTGTACACTTTCTTGTTTCAATACATTTTTTTCTAAGTACATTTTGTGTTGCATTATTATTCCATGCATTAGTCAAGTTTTAACAATATTCCGTAAAAGAAACTAAACCAAACCATATATATATATATATATATGTATGTATGTGTGTGTGTGTGTGTGTGTGTGTGTATATATATATATATATATATATATATATATATATATATATATCTTATGTAGTGTTACATTAGAACATGCACATGACCACTACAAAATGGTACATTTTTGTTTCAACGTCAAAAAAAAAGAAAAAAGGGAGGGAAAACCTTTTTTAGACGTCTCATCAGGTGGGGAATAATGGTGTTACTAAAAATGTTATTCAGAAATACAGTTATCGAAGCAAATATCCTCCACTTCCGCTCTTTGGAAATTTTCATAAAATGTCTTCTAGAATTTAAATGTAGAGATGGAAGGGAATCTAATGCATTAAGTAGTCATGTATGGACGAACAAGAAGGGAAAACGAAAAAAGTAGAAGGGAAAAGAAAGAAAGAGGCCATGAGAAGAGGATGAGGTGATAAGCGCTAAGAGGAGATAAAATCTGGCCGTAGAATTTTGTTAGGATGTAGAATTTGAATTTCCTCGGTCTCCTAGTTTGGTTAGGTGGGAGGTTCAAATAAGAAATAAAAAAAATAATATCTAATATATATTTATATGAAAAGATTGCTTAACTTTTAAATATCAACTTTATCCCGACTTTGAAGTTTCTTGGTAAAATTTCCAGGCTTCAGAGGTTGCGGTTTTAAATGATATTTTCATTTTTGTCAATTGATTCCGCGTACTTTTCATTCCGCTTTTTTACTCTGTTTTGTACACGCGTGTTTCATGAATTTGACATTGTTTTACACGCACACGTTCATGAAATTTTGTTTTTGTTTACGTCTTTCATTTCTTTTCAGCTGTAGATTTTTCTTCCATTTATAATTTTTTCTTCGAAATTAAATTAATTTTTTATGGCATGTATAGAATTTTTTGTTATGCTGTATTTTTAATTAAATTGTAATCTTTGTTAATTTATATTATTAATTAAATTATAATATTTTAGTCAATATTTGTAATTAATATTTTAATTGATTTATTATGTTATATTATTATTAAAGTATATTAATTATTACTAGGCCCTAAAGGACGATAGATAGAGCAACACTTACACTCAAACGAACTTCTGTTAAAGAAAATAACTGAAATTAATATCATAACAACAAAGATGTGTTTCCTACACCAAGTAGTACTGCGGAATTAAAAGAACACACACTGGGTTGGTTCACAGGTTGCGCTTTGCCAACAATGATAAAACGCCTTGAATACATCACTGGATAAGGTTTATTGCTCGGCCAATTTATTACCTCTCCTGAGGTCTACATCGTCAAATTTAGGGTTTTTCACATCACCGTTAAAAAAAATTAACATTCAGATGAACACAACTATTTTATCCTTGCAAAAACAACACGGGGATAATAATGAGAAAGTGCTAATGCCGAAAGCACACGGAATAAATAAGTATGAACGTTGTAATTTTCTCTCTTCCGATAACGATACAAAGAAGCTTTGCGTGAATATGAAAGTATCCTAATGAAAATAAGTAGACAAATGACTTAATATATATATATATATATATATATATATATATATATATATATATATATATATATTATAGATAGATAGATAGATAGATATGAACATTTTTAATTATGACTTGAAAACACTAAATTTCAAGATGTAAACGCCAGGAGAAGTAACTAAGTGGCCAAACAATAAACACACACACACACACACACACACACACACACACACACACACACACACACACACACATATATATATATATATATATATATATATATCATTAAAAGGTTAAATCAATAGATAACTTATTTTAAAAGCGCTTTTCTCGAAACGAAATAAGTCAATAAACAGGTTTTCCATTTAATCATTAATTTGTTCTTTAATATTTAATATTCACATTGAATAATTAATCGAAAACAATGAGATTTCATTTTCATAAGGTATTTTCCCTTTGTGTTCCTAATGATTGTCACATATTTCTTTCTTTCTTTCTTTCTTTCTTTCTTTCTTTCTCTCTCTCTCTCTCTCTCTCTCTCTCTATATATATATATATATATATATATATATATATATATATATATATGCTGTAATGTATGAATGGATCGTGAATCGGATTAGCTAGGTATAGGATAGTTAGTTAAACCAGCCTCAGCCCCTCCCCTTTTTCGGCCTTGTGCCATAATTGCAAATTTTTGCAATAAATATCGTGGTGTCTTCTCTCTAAAGAGATATGTTGGACTTTTCCGCCTACTATAAGATTAGTAAGAGAGAAGTCGAATAGATTGAACGCTGGGTAAACCAACACCCACTTACTAATCGTGTAATACTCTACTGTTGTACTTACTGTTTAATATATCATATATCTGCAACACTTGTTTGTTATTTCTTTAATTTGGTCATAACAATAACAAATATGTAAATGTATATATATATATATGTATGTATATATATATATATATAGATAGAGAGAGAGCGAGAGAGAGATAGAGAGAGAGAGACAGACAGACAGACAGACATACAGACAGACAGACAGACAAACAAAGGGAGAGGCACGGTGGATTAATGGATAGCGGCTCGGATTGAGGAATCGGAGAGCCGAGTTCGAATTCCAGTCGAATCCATTACATTCACTTACGTGCTAATATCCTTGGGAAAGGTGTGAATCCTCTTTTTCTCCCTCCAGTTAACTAGCAGGACAGTCTGCTCATATCTATCTATCTATCTCAGTCTGTTCATATCTATCTATCTGTTAATATCGATGTATGTTCATATATATGTATACATGTATCTCGCTATCACCGTTTGTTTCTATCTATCTATCTGTTCATAAAGAATTAATGTATTTTGTATATTTATTAATCCAATAGACTGCATAACCTAAATGTTATTTTTAGTGGTTATTTGAGTGGAAGGTACGTTTATTTATTGACCTGTATTGACATAGTTAAATTAACAGAAAATCCAAAGTAATAGTAAATAGCACAAGCAACACCAGTGAGAGTCTATCTCAGTCTCTGACAAAATTAAAAGTTAAATATGTTCGAGAGACAACCGTTTACTATTTGTCCTTTATATCATTTTTCTGTTGGATTTGATCCTAGTCTATGTATCTATCTATCTCAGGCTGCTCGTATTTATCTCTCTATCTCAGTATGCGCATATCTATCTATCTATCTATCTATCTATCTATCTATCTATATGAGTGTGTTCATTGTCTATCTATTTATCTATCTATTTTGCTCTGTTGCATTATCTATCTATCTATCTATCTCACTCTGTTCATATCTATCTCTCTTACTCCGTTCATATCTATCTATCTATCTATCTATCTATCTATCTCCCTCTGTTCATATCTATCTATCTATCTATCTATCTATCTATCTATCTATCTATCTATCTATCTCAGGCTGCTCGTATATATCTCTCTATCTCAGTATGCGCATATCTATCTATCTATCTATCTATTCATCTATCTATCTATCTATCTCACACTGTTCATATCTATCTCCCTCTGTTCATATCTATCTATCTATCTATCTATCTATCTATCTATCTATATCTATCATCTATCTGCTCTGTTCATATCTATCTATCTATCTATCTCACTCTGTTCATATCTATCTATCTATCTATCTATCTATCTATCTATCTATCTATCTCACACTGTTCATATCTATCTCTCTTACTCCGTTCATATCTATCTATCTATCTATCTATCTATCTATCTATCTATCTATCTCAGGTTGCTGGTATCTCATTCTGCTGATATATATCTATCTATCTACTTCTCACTCTGTTCATATATATCTATCTATATATTGTAGAATCATATTTCTATATTCTCTGTTATAAACCTGTTTAAAGAGGATCACAGCAAAGTATTCTCAGTTTGTGCTGAATCCGTTAAAGTTGGCAACAATGCTTTCTGATTGGTCCATAAATATTAATCCCATGTTTCTGCTTACGTCTATACCGTTGAGATTAGTAAATACTCTCTCTCTCTCTCTCTCTTTTTCTCCTCTGTGTGAAGGCGATTAGGGCCCCCATATCTTCCTGTCCCTTGTAGCTCTAAATAAATTTTGTCTTTTCGTTATTTCTAAACCCTGTCCCGCCATTCATTTTAATTTCTACTTTGTTGATGGCATGAATTTATTTAATTTAATTTCATAACCTTCTTCTGCAGTACATATGGAATTAAACATATCGGATCCACTTATTAAACCACAACGGACTGCCGCTGATTCGGTTATAGTTTCTCGTGGCGCCTTCTGTAGCATATCCATCATGCGTAGCCTTCTTTACCGCTGGTTAAACCGTTGAGTTCTGTTGTAATCATCATTCGCTTGTTTCACCGTTTAGTTCTTTAGGGGTTTGGTTGCGCTAGAGTCCGGTCCTCATTTTCGAGCTTATCGCGAAGGGTGGCCCTATCAGGAGTTTAGAACACACGACGGCATCGCACTCTGAGTCTTTAGATTGCGCCACCCCCTCCATCACGATAAGGAGAGGCTATGTAAGAAATTGTTATTGTTATTTAATCGGCAGAAAGGAAGAGAACAATAAGGGAAGGCAGAGAAAAAATGTATGATCGATTGGTAAAAAGAGTTCGAAATCTGATATCAACATTGAGAGTTTTTTTTTTTTTTTTTTTCTGAGGGGAGAAATATAACTACATTGATTCCTTTTTATCTTTCAGTCCGGCCGGTATAAATCACCCCTCATCACCGACCACCGCAGCAAGAATAAACTCATTTCTCTTCGTGATATTGTATACGTTTAAACAAAAGCCAAACATGAGCGTTAATTGACAGGCGATTCTTAAGATCTTCCAGACATTCAGTTCACATATGCAGACGAACTGACCAATGGTATTGGGAAATAACAATAAAATCGATTTCTCTATTTTCATTATTCTTGGACAATTGATTTGGGATCACTCAGTTCATTATGTAAGGCACATATCGTTTGCTTATCTATTTCTTCTGGTAGGGCAGCATCGATCGGCAGTGTAGTTTGGGGTAGAATGTAATAAGCCTTAAATTATGCATATATTACTCCTAAAGCACACACACACAAGCACACACACATATATCCCTTTATATATATATATATATATATATATATGTGTGTGTGTGTGTGTGTGTGTGTGTGTGTGTGAAGGAATATAGTTTTAAGGTATGCTATATTGATGGGATAAAATGCTCAATAACATAGATAGACGTATGTAAATATAAAAGTAAACATTGAAGTCAGCATTTAGAGGCGACAGGCTGTTTAATGTTAAACGCAATCATCAGGCCAAATGTGTTGATTTTATTCCAGACTATTTATATATAGAGGTCAGTGGTGCATTGTGGGTAATCTATTCTAACGGTTATTTTGGCGGGAGTTGTTTGTTAATTATCTATTTAGTTTGATTAATCTATTTATTAATTTATTTTACTTGTTTTTACTTATTTATTTTTCTTTTATATCAAAGAATAGATAAAAATAAATAAAATAAAAATATATCTGTCAAAACAATGTAATAATCAGAATCTTAAATTCTGTGCAAAACTACTAAGATATTTTACTCTACTAATTGGACTATACTAAGTGCATTTCACTTTAACAGATAAATACATGTCACTAATTGAAGCATAAACATAGAATGCATGCTTGTTAGCAAAAGGAAGAGCCTAACATAGAAATTATAAATTGGAGATAGCACAAGCAAGCAATTTAAATGTCTGGGAGTATTTCAACAGAGGAGGAAATTGCGACACTGAAATCTGTAGTCATATTGTGATAGCGAAGTATCCCTTTCAAAAGCTAAGTCAAATATTAACTTACTACACACAGCATTATTTACTACTTTCCTTTTCACTGCATTGTTTTTCAAAAACTTATCTTCAGTTACGGACATTTACTGCTGCCATAGCAGGATAAGACAACACAACTTCAAAATTCAAACACGCTATTACTTGGAACATACGTTCCGTATGCTGGTATTTTATTTTCATTTCATTGTGCATATTTTTTCATTGCTTGGAGAGAATCGATTTAAAAAAAAATGTCTTAATACATTTCTTTGGCATGAATTTAAGCGTGCTACCAGATTAGCATGATAGCCATCACCGTTTTAATGTGGAACTAGCTAGATTCAACCGCCACTTCCACTCTAACAGTTTATTTTCTCGCACTGCTTACTGCCTCCCTCGTAACTAAAACTCCAAAAGATTAAATGCAGCGTCAACCACTATCTTTTGCTTTTCTGGACCAAGTGTTCTTTTTTTTTTTTTAATCCTCCCCCCATTTTCTTTCACTTTCACATTTACTCCCTGTAACCCCCCACCCCCGCGTTCTTGTGACTTTATCGCCTTGCTTGGGGTAAAATGATAAAAAAATAAAAACAATCAACCAAACGGTTTGTACATACTTTTGTAAAGTTGCTGAAATTAGAACATTCTTAATCCATGAATACAGCCAGTACATAGTGGCCGTGTTCATATTTTCTGAATTCATGTTTCGATACTTGTTTTTTTTTTATTATTTCAGAAGATCTTCCATTCCGAATGTTTTATCAGTAATTTTCACAATCTATTATTTGATCTATGTGATTAATGAAGAAATTTGGATGATTTATATTAACTGGAATGAAATTGTTGAAATATAAATATCAGCCGTGTAAAATAAATATTTTTCTTCATTACATGATGGACTTAATTATGTTCTTTCATAGGCACCGGTCTTGGATGTCTTTCGAATTATTTATTTTCGCTTTACCAACCTTTTGCAGGCTATTTAAAGCAAAACATATTTTTAGAATGTACTAATGTTTTTAAAGACAATAATGATTTACTGATATATGTCCTATTAATTAACCCATAGATGGGGGGTGCATTCATACATTTCCCAAGTGCATTTGCGCTTAAGTGAATATAACCAACCTAACTGGAATTTGAACTTGGCTCTCTTATTTTCAAATCTGAATCATTACTCTTTGTTTTCTTTGTTTTTTCTGTTTCAGTTCTCCCGTGTTTTGAACAATCTTTGTTTCTCTTTCTTTCTTTCTTTCTTTCTTTCTTTCTTTCTTTCTTTCTTAAGTCTATCTCTTTATCCTAATTCTTTCTTTCTTTCCTTCGTTCTTTCCTCCTTTCTTTCTGCCTATCTTTCTTAGTTCTCCGTCTTTATCATCACGCTTTCTTTCTTTATTCTCCATCTTTGTCATCAGATTTTCTTTTTTTTTCTTTTTCTTTCTTAGTTCTCCCTCTTTATCCTCACGCTTTCTTTCTTTCCCTTTATCCTCACTCTTTCTTTCTTTCTTTCTTTCTTTCTTTCTTTCTTAAGTCTCTCTCTTCATCTTAACTTTTTCTTTCTTTCCTTCTTTCTTTCTACTTTTCTTAGTTATCCGTCTTTATCAACACTCTTTCTTTTTCTTTATTTCTTTCTTTCTTTCTTAGTTCTCCATCTTTCTCATCAGATTTTCTTTCCTTCTTTCGACTTTCTTTCTTTATTTATTTCTTAGTAATCCCTCTTTATCCTCACCCTTTTTTCTTTCTTTCTTTTTATCATCACTCTTTTTTATTTATTTCTTTCATTATTTCTTTCTTCTTTTCTTTCTTTCTTTCTTTCTTTCTTTAATCTCCCTGTTTATCATCACTCTTTCTTTCTTTCTTTTTTTGATCTCCCTGGTTATCATCACCCTTTCTTTCTTTCTTTCTTTCTTTCTTTCTTTCTTTCTTTCTTTCTTTCTTTCTTTCTTTTCAGCTGTGTATGCCAATAGGACATCTACTATCGAGGCAGGAGTTTCTTTTTGTTTGGCAACCATTCCTTCTTTCTTTCGTCCCTTCGACGTTCTGTAATCGTGTGCAAGGTTGTCTCACTAAATCAATTACGACTGAATAGTGATTTCGTTCCTCACTGGGTGTCCCATTCTTTTGGCCTTGTGTTACATGTAAACTACGCTTAGAAAAAAACACCATTCATTTGTTCTTATCATCACGCTTTCTTCGCTCTCTTTTCATTATCTATCTATCTATCTATCTATCTATCTATCTATCTATCTATCTATCTATCATTTTCTTTGTTTCTTACTTTCTTCCTCTTTATCGTCTAACTAGTTTTCTTTCTTGCTAGATAATTATGAAAATATAGCAACTATTAGCGGATAGAAGCAGTATAATATTTTCATTCTTATTTATTTCCAGATTGTTTTTCTCACAGAAAAGAATAATTCATTTTCTTTCGCTCGCTATTTTTTGACGGTCGGTCAGTTTTTATCTGTTCATGTTTCCACTTATAGCCATATTCTCCATCTTTTACAATGTATTTTCCTTTCTAACCTTCTATTTTAAGCATCCGACTAATTCGACATTCAAGCCTTTCTTTCTTTAACCTCGAGATTCTTTCCGCCATTTTTCAGTCTCATTTTCATTTTCGCCTGCATTACCGGAAACCCTTCCGCCATATTTGATATTCTTTTTCATTGTCTTTATGGCTACGTTATGATTGCTTCACTTATCAGCATTCTTCACCCAGGCACAATATTGTTTCGGCATTTTCGTGCCGCTTACCTTCATGGGTCTCCACACATTCTTGTAGCTCGTAGCTCGAAGAAGTGTTTATCTTGTGACGAGTAAAAAATAATAATAATAACTGCTTTTACCCACTCCCTTCAAATTCGGGAAGGCGATAGAAAATAGACGGAAAGAAATTCGCGAGCCTGTGCGAAGTTTTCTTTGGACCAATGAACACTTTGATCTCATAGAGATTGGCGGGCGAGCTAAGAAAAAGACGAAAGCAAATTCGTGAGTCTATGTGGGCTTTCTTTGGACCAGTGAAAAACCTTGTTTTCACAGTAATTAGCCGTTGGGTCTAAAAAAAGAGAGGAAAGAAAATAGCAAGTATATACGAAATCCTGTTTGATATAAAATAAGGAAAAAATTAAATCAGTAAGAGAATTGTGTCTGAAATCATGTGAAAAAGTTTCATATCTGTCCACGCGTCCAGCGTTCAAATATACACCAGTGTCAAATTACTCGCTAATTATATTATCGGACTTAATCAAGTACATGGCATTTCAAATAAATTTATTTCAACAAATCAAGAAACTTAGGTATTTCAAACTATCTCTTTTCGTTTACTTTTGAATGTATGCAATTGTATAACACTCCTGTGAACAACGAACTCACCATTGTCTTAAACACTTTTGAATATTATTTCATGTCAGATCATTTAATCTGTTATATGAACATTTCTCCTTCATGAGAATTCGTTAAAAATACCAAATTTAAAAAGTTCTCATTTATTTTTCTGAAACGAGCTGTTGTTAGTAATTCAAGCGTGTAAATTCGTGGATAAATATCTTATCTTATGTTGTTAAAATAATCTCTATCTTTACTCGCCATTATCATCCTCCATTAATCTATATTTCGTTTCAGTTTCTCGCGGCTAGCGTTGGACTATTCACCTGTGTAAAATTATTCGCCAATTATATTATCAGCCTCTAACTAGGACGTGGTACTTCAAAGAATTTCTCAATCTAAAAAAGCTGAGTATTTCAAACTACCCCTCTTTGTCTACTTCTGAACCTATGTAAACCACATATGCCTTCGATGAGTAACAAACTCTCTTACATTTGTCGTAAACATTATGTGTCAAATCATTTAATCTGTTGTATGAAAATTTCCTCTTAAAATAGGTTAAAAATACGGACTTTAAGAATTACAATTTATTTTATTTAAACGAGCCACTGACACTAGTTCAAGCGGGTAAATTCATGAATAGATTACTTATCTTGTTTTGTTAAAGATACCCGTGTGTTTCCTGGTCATTATCATTCTATATTAATCTTCTTAGCGTGGGTAAATCAACTGTTCATTTTCACCCCGAAACCCCACGCCAATATAATTTCTTTCCTTGGTCTAGTTTTCCCTATTTTGCCATCCCTTTACACAAACTCACTAAAATTTATTATTGTTTCCCCTCAATCTAGTAATGTTTTATTACCAACGAGTAAACACTATATTTACTCAAGTCCTGCCTTTATCCCAACCTTCTGTTGTGATTCAAGCTCATTCACGATCACGAGTACTATTCCTATATTCGTGTCGTCGGTAAAGATGCAGGAGCAATGACCTGTTCCTTGTACTATTCAGGAAAGTACTTAACTATTGCGTTGCTCTATCTTTGCAAGAGTCAATTCAGACCAAAGATGGAGAACTGTTGCCATATCTAAGCAAGTACATTCAAGCATTCTTTCCTCATTATGTACCCCAGAAATTTCAGTTTTATGTACAAATGTACTCAACGTTTCAATTTTCCACTAAAACTTCCTCATTGTTCAAATGCTCTTCCCATTATATTCTCTGTGTTTTTCTGTTGATCCATATCTCTATTGTTCGCAGTGTGACATTATCGGCGACAGGCGGAAAGGCTGATCCAGAAAGCACTTTTTTTCAGGTTGGAATAATATTTAAATATTTTAATTGTTTAAATTTTTGTTAAAATTACCCACGTGTTTCCTCGTTATTAACATCCTCCATTAATCTTCTGGGGAAATCAATGGTTCATTTTAATCCCAAACCCCCACGCCACTGTATAGTGATAAATCATAGATTTTGCTTCACAGCCTGACTTCATTTTGGTTCATTTTAAATTCACATGATGAGCCAGAGATTTAGGAATAACTTTATCATCGAAGTGCCATGTAACCTGACAAATTTCCTATACTAACTGGTCACTAATGTAGGGTGTCTAGGGTATCCCTTCAGCCAAAGATTTCGTATGGCCCCTAATTTAGCTCCAAGGTCAGGAGTCTAATTTGCAAATGATTTCTTCTGAAATGACTGATTATAAAACTGAATTGCATCGTCAAAATAAAAACTTCTTGCATAATTAATTGGTAAGAAACAAATCATCCTTAATTAATAAAAATGAATGGGCGAATTTTAAAATATTTTCTTTATTATATATTCAACTCAAAGAGAGTATGAAGCAAAAGTTATTATTTTAACTTTATTGCCAAAACATAATTTAAAAAAAAAAAATTGTTATGTGTTAATGTAAAAAACGAAAACTAGGAGACTGCCATTTTGACGAAGTCATTGATAAATTTACTACCATTGATGAAGGACTGACCCAGAAACCACTTATCTCAGGTTGGGATAACATTTAAATATCTTAATTGTTTACATTTAGTTAAAATTACCTGTGTGCTTCATCGTCATTATCATCATCCATGAATGTTTTTGGGGTGGGTAAATCAATTGTTCATTTTAACCCCGAAAACCTACACCAATATAATGAACGAGGTTAAGCCGAAGGGCAGAGTCTCTTTCGGGGAGGTAAACCGACCCTAAACCCGTTTATACGGGTTCAAAGGGCATATTTTTTGGTAAAGCCCACAGGCTCGGAGATCCCACGTTAAACCGGCCTTGTGCCACATGATGCCCTGGTGGGAGGTGGCTAAATACTGTTCAGTCTGAAGTCGGATGACCGGCTGATCGGTTGAACTCTCTGCCTTCGGGCAGGGAGGAACCCGAACGAGGCTACGCCGAAGGGCGGAGTCTCTTTCGGGGAGATAAACCGACACTAAACCCATTTATACGGGTTCAATGGGCATATTTTTGGCCGAGCCCACTGGCTCGGAGATCCCACGTTAAACCGGCCTTGTGCCACATGATGCTCTCTTGCGAGGGGGGTGACTAAATACTGTTCAGTCTGAAGTCTGGAGAGAATTCCGTCAGGAGTCTGTCAGTCAGTCAGTCAGAGCGAGAGAGTCAGTCACTCGAGTCAGAGGCAGTCCGAAACAGAGTCGCGTCCAGAAAATTACTACAAGACATTGGAATCGTGACACTGGTCGAGACTACATTGTTCTCCCTACTAAACCTGATTGTTTGTACTAACACTTTCTACTTCTCTGTATATATTCCTGTTTGTGTTATTCCATATCTGTGTTTGAGTTCTTCTTTATTGGTTCTACCTTGGACTATCACCATGGTACAAAGACCTAGACCATAACACCTTTACACAAACTCACTAAAATGTATTATTGTTTCCCTCAGTCTTAATCTTCTTAATTCTTCTTCTTTCATTGTCCTCTCTTCTTAATAGGTTTTCTCATATTCTCTAATATTCAGTAATCTCTTGAATCTTAGTGGCTTTCTTTCCTTTGGAGCTTCAAAAATTTAAATGTAATGTCATTTTTTATCTTCTGTCTTCTTAATTGCTGTTCTATTATTGCCCCCTCTCCATAATGATATTTTTTTTCTTCATATTATTTCACACTCAGTAACAATTTGCGTCTTAGTGGCTTTATAGCTTTATTTGATGTGAAGATTTTAAAAATGTTTAGGGTCAACTGTTATCTATAGAACACATTCTCATAATATGCACCCCTCCCTCCTTGCAACAATTTCATTCATCAAACCTCTATCTTGATTGGCTCAACATGAAAAATATATTCTATTAATATGGCCTGTGAGTATTAAATATTCCGAGCCGACATTCCGCCTGAATTTTTTTTTTTTTAGAAATTTCAAGTATTTTGGGGATTTTTATGTATAAATGTCTGTCAAGTCTCAATGTTCTTTTGAACTTCCTCGTCGCTCCCCTTTTCAGCACCCGTCTATAGAACCACATCTCTGATGCTTTAAGTCTCTTCTTCATCTATAAGGAAATTGTTCAGCATCTGCTGCTATGCAGAAGGATAAATACGGCGTTGTTGTTCAGGGCTATTTTCAGTGTTTCATTGAAATGTTACTGTATTGATACTTTTACAGAAACCTTTTAAAAATTGTAAAAGAAAGAACTCAAGGATTTAAGTAGTATGGTGAAAACCTGAATTCTGTGCAAAAATAGTATCATACGAGCTTCAAATTCAGATTTCCACATTAGCATTTATTAGCTAATCAGCGGCGTTATCTCAAACGCCATTCTCCCTTTCAAATAACAGACGACCATTCTTCTCGTCTGCTAAAAAATTGTAAGATCACGCTGGAAAAAGTTTAGCAATCTTTTCCCTCCTAAAAATAGAAATTAAAAATTAGGAAATATATTTTTTAACCGATAAAACTTCTGAGTATAGTAAACCTAACTTTTAACTTTCTCTGATCAGATTTTTCCTTATGAATAACGTAACGAAAACTAATATTCTAGCATCTTCAGTATTTCTTGACTGGACGATATAAACAATACTCAATTCTCAAACTAATTTTTTCGCATAAAATAACTTATGTGAGTTCTAATTACCTTCTTTTGAAATTATAATTCACGCTTTTAGAGTATTTCATACAATACGAAAAATATATGAGCGAGATATATAAACAAAGCGAATTGTAGTAACAATATAGCATTTATTCGGCGGACTGTCCGGATTACGCATACATCATACAAGTATACATAAAATAATATGAACATTTTCTCTGAGTTAACCTGTAGAAAAAGACAATATGTATAATGGTAAAAGACAATAGGAAAATTGTATTAGTAGGCGACGCATTTCGTCCAGTGTGGACTTTTTCAAGGCAAAAACGAAATGAATTTATTGAAAACAAAGTAACTAACAACAAACAGCATCTCAAATTCAGAAAACGCTATTGTATTCATATAATCAACTGAAAATTACGTCAAATACTTTTTAATAGTTACTTTTTTTTCAATAAATTAATTTCGTTTTTGCCTGGAAAATGTCCACATTGGATGAAACAGGTCAGCTCATGATATAGTTTTCCTATTGTCTTTTACCTTTATACATAAAATAATATCAATCGGGAAAATTCATATATATATCTTGCTTATACTAACACAATTCAATTCTTTCATTTTGTAAAAATAAAAACAAAACATTTTTCGTTGAACTTTGTGACTTTCTTTCAACTTTATTTAAATTTAACAAGCTGGGTTTGAAGATTATTTATTGTCTTTGATTTCACACACTTTTTCCTCTACGCGTTGCTTAATTTCGAGAAGGCCTCTCTTCCTAGTCCGATTCGCTTTCAGATGTCTACATTAGATATTCCGTCGCCTCTTATTGCAGTACCGAGATATTTGAATTTCTGTACATGCTTGACACGAATTTCTCCATGTCGAAGCTCGTGCTTCACTTGCTGATGGCCTTTTTTTACTTAATGTTTTTTTTACTTTTTAACTCACGCTCTGATTTCTTCCTTTTTTTAAAGTTTGAATTCTTCGTCTTTACAGACAACATCATTAATCTTGTGTAGACGTATTCGGGCCTTGCACTTATTATTTGTTAACATTAGGTGAGTGCAATTGTTTGTAGCGGTTCTCAATTATGTCTAGTGTCTAGTTTGCAATCAGAACGCCAGAAACTTCTGCACATATCTAATATTTAACATTTATTTATATAGTTCTCAGTACATGTCTCTCTCTCTCTCTCTCTCTGTATATATATATATATATATATATATATATATAGAGAGAGAGAGAGACATGTACTGATAGAGAGAGAGAGAGAGAGGGCAGATAGATAGATAGATAGATTGATTGATTTTTTGATTTTTGATTTTCTAGCGAATATATTAAAAATTAACTTTTCATTCTAATTTTTCGACTGCGTGTTTTGAATCTTTTTATGTCTTTACACGTAATCCCAGAAATTCTTACGCAGTATTTGATATATTTTTTCTTTCTCATATATATATATATATATATATATATATATGTGTGTGTGTGTGTGTGTGTGTGTGTGTGTATATATATATATATATATATATATATATATATATATATATATAATTATGTTATAAAAATCACTACAAAAATAGCCATTTTGTTTCAACACCTCCGCTGTCTTATCAAGTGATGATGTTGAATGTCAAATAAATGGTTTTAAAAGTTTTAAATTAATTAACGATCCTTCGCAAGGGAAAAACGCTGTTACAAAAGCTAGAATGACCAATCAAAACACAAGTATAAGAGAATTCAAGAAACTTGACAACGAAGTAAGGTTATAATAGCTATTAAAAGCTTTAAAGCTGGGGTTATACGAAAATAGAATTTATTCTAACCAATAAGTATTGAATTATATGATAAAATTTGATATTAAAATTAAAAATACCAATTTTAAAATCTAAATTTAATCTCTATTAAGTTTGAAAATATAAAAATACATATGTTATTCAATTTATTTCTTCATTGAAATTACGTTAGAATAGACGCTAATATCAGCTGGTCTTCCCGACAAAATGTATACATTTTATTACCAAGTTTGTGAGTGGGGTGCTAACCTCTCGCGTAAAAAACACAAACACACTCAGATTATAATACATAAGCACCCAGGCACATTTAGATATATACACACACAAAAAAACGACGAGACCGGAAACATCTCCACGGTCCTTTACAAAAAAAAAAAAAAAAAAAACGAACACATACATACATACACAATTAAATGTGCATGCATTTTCTATACACATAGACACCGATAAATACATGTACAGACATCCACATACATTGACCTAGACAATCTGATACCGCAACCAAGAAATATTCAAGACTGAAAGTGTTACTAAACGAATGTTAACCACTTATTAAAATATAACTTATACGGGAAAATACATATAGATAAAAATGGTTCAAAATGACAATATCTAAAATATAAAAAACGAAAATTCCAAATATATATAAGTGAACATAGAAGTCAACACTTAGAGGCGACAGTCTGTTTCATGCTAGATGCAATCATCAGGCCATCTAGCATAAAACAGACTGTCGCATCTAAGTTTTGAATTCTATGTTCAATTTTTATATTTACACACGCTCTATTTCTGATATTGAGCACTTTATCCCATGAATATAGCACATCTTAAGACTATATTTCTTCATATATATATATATATATATATATATATATATGTAACTATACTCGTCTCGAAAACCCTTAGAATTTTTGATTTGCCAATAATCAAATCAATCTCGAAGGAAAAAATTGGTTTTAAAAAAAAAGAGAGCTAGAAATATGAAGTCTGTCGAAAAAATCACACAGATACAGGTTTAAAGCCCAAAGAAAAAACCCCGACACGAGAAAACAACTAACTAAAAAGAGCTCAATACAACCGTAGAGCACACCTAGTCAAACCTAGTGAACTGAACAAACCTACCCAGGTTTGACCTAAGCGACGATCGCTTAGGTCAAACCTGGGTAAATTGTCTGGTTCACTAGGTTTATATATATATATATATATATATATATATATATATATATATATATATATATATATATATACTTTATTGTGATTTGTTTGGCTTTTCCTGCCCAGTATTTGTTTCTCTAAATATTTTGGTAGTTGCACATTTGGAAGCCCGTCTTTATTTCTTTAACTGATTATTCTTTAGTCATGTTTTTCACTCGCCAAACATATCATGAGAATGAGAAGAAATATAATGATTCGTTTTATCTTTCATGCTGCTTTCTTTATCATCGTCTTTAAGTTTGTTTTATTTCATTTTTTTTTTCTTTGTTCGGAATTCCGTAACAAATTATTTCAATCTTTGCTTATACATCATTCTTCTCGGCTTACATATAAAATAGATATATTTATGTATGTATGTAGGTATGCATGAATGTATCTCAGCTTATCTCTCTTTCTCATTATATATATATATATATATATATATATATATATATATATATATATATATATATATATATACATATGTATAATGAATTAACTTTACAGCCATGTGGATGATAAGAAATACATGTATATTTTTTACATTTGAGCCTCGTAAACGATATATATATATATATATATATATATATATATATATATATATATATATCTATCTATACATATATATATATATTATGTATGTAAGTCTCTCTCTTTCATTCTCTCTCTCTCTCTATATATATATATATATATATACACACACACACGCATTATATCTTCAACAAGGCTAAAATGTGAAATATATATGTTGTATATATGCATGTATCTCAACATATTCATCTCTCTTTCTATCTATCTATCTATCTATCTATCTATCTGTCTATCTATCGCTGTCTGTTTCTGCCTATCTATCAATAGATAGTTATCAGCATATTCGTATCTATCTATGAACCTATTTACCTGCTTAATTTAAGATGTCTTTTTATTCCGGTACTTTTTTCTTTCGTTCTTCCATCATTTCTTTATTTATTTATTTTAGTTCTACCGTCTTCTTTTTTTTCAGGAAGCATCGTGTGAATGAGAAACACGTAATGTCTGGTTTCATTAACCCTCTTTCATTTTTCAACAATTTCTATCATTTTGATTCTTTCTTTCTTTCTTTCTTTCTTTCTTTCTTTCTTTGGAAAGTCTTTCAAATTTCAGTGCCCTCGTTAAAGCTTTCAACACTGCTTTTAAATATCTGTCTATCTATCTATGTATCTATGTATCTATCTATCTATCTATCGCAGCCTATTCATATCTATCTATCTATCTATCTATCTATCTGTCTATCTATCTATCTATCTATTTCATAAATTAGTTTTATGGCCTTGGGAAAGATAAGAAATACATATATCTATCTATTTTACATTTGAGCCTTGTTAAAGTTATTATACATACATATCTATCTATCTATCTATCTATATATTATTATTATCTATTATGTGTACATATACATATTATGTATATATGTATTTCTTCATCCCTTTCTCTCTTTTTCTCTATACACACACACACACACACACATATATATATATATATATATATATATTCAATAAGGGACAAATGTGAAATAGATATATTATGTATGATTGTATCTCTGTCTCTGTCTCTCTTACTTTGAGAAAAACAAAATAAAATCATATATATATATATATATATATATATATATATATATATATATATATATATATATATATATATATAGGATTTTATTTTGTTTTCTCAAAAAACTCATTCATCTCTCCTCTTCCCAAATAAACCAATGCCTTGTCACTATATCCAATTTCGATTCCCGACTCTCAACCCAGATGCCATCATCTCACCAACCCCCTCTCAAACCATATTTTCGTGGACATTAATTAAATTTTCAGGGGCAGTTATAGAAATATCCAACGCATGATAGCCAATTCGTGAGCTCGTAAAAAAGATTCTCCAGATTTACTGGCATATTGCCAAAAAATACACCTAGCGTCCTTTTCACTTCAAGCATTTTCAATCGAAGGCTTTCACGTTATCTATCTATCTATCTATCTATCTATCTATATATATATATATATATATATATATATATACAGATTCAATATTGTTATACCGTATGCATTAGCCATTTGTAATCCCAGAGTTTTCAGGAGACGTCTTTGGTAAAACTCACACGACTATCTTTTACGAGACATTGAAATGTGCTGTCACGTCGGAAGGAGATTAATGAAATATGTATTTGTTAGGAACAAAAGATCATAGCGCTTTTATGCTAATTTTCAAAGACAATATTTAGATATTTGGACATGGATTTATTCAGCCACACATGTTCCATTTTATTCCATTACAATTTGCTATCTTTGAAGCAGCTACATGATTCTTTTTTCATCAACGATATCATATTCCAGTTGCATGATATATGTGCTTTTTACTTTACTTTCCACCCTCATCCCACCCCAGAAGATCAAATAACTAAAATGCATATCATTTTCCTCAATGTTCATATTTAACGCAAAAATATTTAATATTCGACAGACACACACGGGAGTCAAACACAAAGACCCTTTCTCAAAATGCAGGCAATAACTTGCGGTTAGGCGTGAAAGTAAATCATGGATTCAAAAGCCACGTCATGAAAAACGTTCCGAAACTTTTGATCTTTTGTTCCAACCAAAAATTCCTACTTGAATGAAGCCTGGAATTTCAATCAGGCCACGCCAATTTGGATTTCTAAAAGCAAAGAAAAATTAAAATTTAAAACAATTGTAATTATATAAAGTTCCACATACATTAACTCAAAGAAGTGTACTTCATTGTAGAGGGGGGCATCTCTTTAATCCGGCAAATAGAGGAGACGAAATTTCGGAAAACAAAGATCTGCCTAAGTAAACAGCATCTCTGAATATAAGAGTAAAAGTTTTCTTTGTAAATTTTTCTTTGCTTTTTAGCATTTTATCGAATTTGATGATTTTCATAACAGTAAAATAAAATGGATTTCATAAAAATTGAACTATTGTCCCCATCGTTGTTGACATATTTATCACAACGTTTCGGCCGTTGTACGCTCCGGCCTTATTCAGGTGGTTGGAATGTCGAACTGAAAACTTTATTTCGCTCACTGTGGTATTGTTCTAATTCCACGTGCCATGTCTAATGAATGTCAGTTATCAGTTATCTCCTGTTAATTCCCCTCTTCAAGTTCTCCACCGCCTTAGCCAAGTATTGAAATCACACTATTTGGGTCCTGTCATTGGATCTAACTAACGCTTTTATCCACTGTGCCATGTGTCCTTGAGGGCATCTGTGTATGAATTTCTGGGTATTATAAATCTAATGTCTTCATTCCCGTTTTTACCGGTGCTCATATTGCAATTTTTGCTGTTATTATCGCTTTTCTATTAGTGGTTCCCATTAGACATGGCACGTGGAACTAGAACAGTCTACTCCAGTGGGCGAAATAAAGGCTTCAGTTCGACATTGCAACCACCTGAAGAAGGCCGGAGTGTACAACGGCCGAAACGTTGTGATAAATATGGCAACAAAGATGAGGACATCAGTCCGAATAATGTAAATAATGCACATAATGCCTCATCTCAGAAATATAGACAGATAAAAATTTATATAAATACTTCACAATCATTTTAATCGTCCTCTCCTTTTTTGAAATGAAATTTTTTCACGATTTTCACTTATTATTATTATTACTTGAGAAGTATACGATCCAATAAAAAAAAAAGAAAAGACACATTATGTCTCTCTTCTTCATGTTATGTTTTAAAATGGCATACGTGTATAAAAATATAAAAATAACATACGAGTTTTTGTAAAAACGTTGCTTGTTTTGAAAAAAAGTTTGTGCAGTTAATCAACGAGACAAATCGAATAAAACAACAAAGGAAATGCAACTCAAACATGAGTAGTATGATAGGGTACTTCGTATCTTTTCCTTTAGTAAATGCAATTAATCAAATAATCTAGTATACATTTTATGGGACTCTGCTGTTATTTTATTCACCCACCACCCGAGTTAGGACGTTGATAATTTGAGTATGTTATTATCTTATTCCGTTTTAAGGACTAAAAATTCGGTGGATTCTGGGTAATTTTCAAAATGTTTACTTTAAGATCTTCGTTGAAATTACTGTCGTTTACGCAAGTTCTGTTGATAGCTGCGGCCATTAAATGTTTTGTTTAATTTTCTGTTGTAGAGGTCACGTAAATCAAGTTATGTTTGGTACACTGGGCAGCATTTATCAAATGGCAATCAGTTCAATTACTGCCTTTTGAAGAAATCGTAATATTTCTCTTTGAGTTTGTGATGGATTATTATTATTATTATTATTATTATTATTATTATTATTATTATTTCCTTTGATTTATGTTGTATACACATTTTCTTCCGGGTCCCAATTAAACTAAAATCACACACATCTTAGTAATGTGTGAGCTGTACTTGTGAGTACAATATTTTGTATTTCTTTAAAGCACTGGCTATGAGGAATTCCATCAATGAATCTATCGGAACCTTTTTCAAATCAATCCGAGAGGTCCGACCACAATTGGAATTGTTGATGTCCTCATGTGCCACATTTTTGAGATTTCCATTCAGGATCCTTGAATTTTGAAATTTTTTCAAGATCTTCAAAGACACATTATAATTTGCAGGAACTGCTATGTCAATAGGAAAGAACATTCTATTTTTGTAGTCTTTGACAACGATGTCTGGGCGATTAGCTTTGTCTGTGTGTATTGTAAATTTCCACAGACTTGTTACATGTCCCATATCCCTAACAAGGTTTGGATAATGTTCATACCAGTAACTTGTGGTTTTCTTCTTGTAAAAATTGCATATTTTCCAGTGCAAATATTGTTCCACTCTATCATGCCGAGTTTTATAACCAGTGGCTGTTAACACTGTGCAAGCTGCCAGGTTTCCAGATATTTTTGAATACTGATTGTTGTGGTTTTGTAAGACTGTTCTAGTTGAACTAATACTCTTCTTCCTTCGGTTCTGGTCACATAGAGAAGAACAACATCAGCCTTTGGATGATGCCTGCGGTGGTAAGCGATAATCTTTCTCGTTTTTGACATTCATTCGCTTAATGTCAGTTATTGTCCAATTAAGAATGTTAATCATTAAGTGATACGGTTTCTGTTAATTTTGTAAACGTCTTTGTTTGGAATTCTGTTGCGCCAATCGAAAAGATTCCACCTCGGATGGTTCCCTCTAAAAGCAACAGGGTTTATGAGAGAAATATCCTTTACTGGATCTCATGAACGGTCGCTACAGAATCGAAAACAGAAACATTAGTCAAGAGCAGATCAATGATAACTCTTACCAAAATAATAAATGATTAAAAAGTGGAAACATATATAGTTTAAGATGTGTACTAAAATTCCATATTATATAGTTTAAGATGTGTACTCTAATTACATTTTATATAGTTTAAGATGTGTATTGAAATTAGCATTGGAGAAAGGTATGTTAAAACGAAATCATTTATATATGATCATTGTTAGTCATCTAACGAAGACTTGAACAAGAAGTATCTATATTTTGGCTGGTTTGTTTTTTTTACTGTTTACCAACCTTATCCGCAGTAGCTTTGTAACGAATATATTGTAAAATTTTGAAGATAAATTAGTGCACTTTAAATACATTTTGCTTTAAATTATCTTTTTATACAAAACTCATTATGTATTTAATTATTGATTGATTTGTTTTTTTACGGTTTATCAACCCTCTTCAGGTTATTTAATACCAAAAGATATTTTTAGATTTTACTAATTTTTTTTTTTTTTTTTTTTTGAGAAAATAAGGATTTACTGATATGAGTCTTACTAATTAATTCATTGCTGGAGGTCGAAGAGATGGATTATTTACTTTCCCAAAATTTAAGTGTAACTGAATATAACGACCTTGATTGGGATTGGAACTCGGCTCTTCGATTTCCAATTCCGAGCCGTTATTCATTACACCACCTACATATTCGTCCAATCTTTTCAGAAACCGGTATTCCCAAGCGGTCCCCCATCTAGGTACTGGCCCGGAACATCATTGCTTAAATTCGGTGATCAGATGATAACCGCGAAGCGACGAGGATTTGTCCAAATATTAACGTGTAAACTCAAGAATATAGAATTAATAGATATTATAACTCCATTTATATTCGATACTGTGTTTAAACAAGCTCTCCGATATCAAGGACACATGAGTTCAAGACTTGCTGAGGCTTCTTCTTTATACCTAATTCAATCAGCTGCTCAGTCTGAAGCGATAAAGAGTACATCACCTTGTGCGAAACAATTTTTCTCTCCCAAATCTATCTTACATATTTATAAGTCGACCATTCGTTCTTGCTTTGAATATTGCCGTCACGTCTGGTCTCGTGCTTTTGCTATATATTTAGAGATTCTTGATAAAATCCAAAGAAGAATCTATCTTACATACTTATAAGTCTACCATTTGTCCTTGCTTTGAATATTGCTGCTACAGCTGGTCTGGTGCTTCTGCTATATATTTAGAGATTCTTGATAAAATCCAAAAAAGAATCTGTCTTACATATTTATAAGTCTACCATTTGTTCTTGCTTTGAATATTGCTGCCACGTCTGGTCTCGTGCTTTTGCTATATATTTAGAGATTCTTGATAATATCCAAAGAAGAATCTATCTTACATATTTATAAGTCTACCATCCATCCTTGCTTTGAATACTGTTGACATATCTGGTCTGGTACTCCTGCTATATATTTAGAGATTCTTGATAAAATCCAAAGAAGAATCTATCTTACATACTTATAAGTCTACCATTTGTCCTTGCTTTGAAAATTGCTGCCACATCTGGTCTGGTGCTTCTGCTATATATTTAGAGATTCTTGATAAAATTCAAAGAAGAATCTATCTTACATACTTATAAGTCTACCATTTGTCCTTGCTTTGAATATTGCTGCCACATCTGGTCTGGTGCTTCTGCTATATATTTAGAGATTCTTGATAAAATTCAAAGAAGAATCTATCTTACATACTTATAAGTCTACCATTTGTCCTTGCTTTGAATATTGCTGCCATGTCTGGTCTGGTGCTTTTGCTATATATTTAGATTTTCTTGATAATTATTTGGCATCTTGGTTTTGTTCCTGTTACTACGGGTTAAATAACAGAGAATAGTGAGTTTTCCAGCCTTGGTTGTCATACAGTCTAAGAGAAACTCTGAATACGAACGCGTGGAAAAAAAGGAGCAATCCATCCAAAAGGACATGAAAGTTTACAGCTATTAAAGAGAGACAGTCAAGATCAATTTCCCCCGAAGAGACATGATACAAAAAGATTAAAAAAAAAAAAAAATTAAAAAATATAAAGGCATGAAAAAACTAGACTAAACATAGGTTTTAGAATTTGTCAGACGAAATAAAGGGTTCATTTTGAATTTAAAATCATCTGAAGAAGGCCAGGGCATACAACTACCGAAACGTCGTGAATATAGCAATAAAGATGAAGACGACAGTCCGAACAATGTAAATAATGTAAGTAATGCCGTGTTAACTTTAACACCTCCAAAACGAAATTGATTTATATCACTCATATAAGAGGCCCCATTGTGACATTTGAGATCTACATGGCTGATGCTAACCTCCCCGAGTTTGACCCTATTACGTTTTCACGGATTAACATTTTCCGCTGACATGAAGTAGAAAAATTATATTGAATCAGCTACCAGGTCTGCAGCTAGATAAGTTGGTTCACTATGTCGTGTTAGACAATATTTTCTCGCCAGAATCTATCTTACTTATCTATAAGACTACCATTCATCCTTCATTTGAATATTGCTGCCATATCTGGTCTGGTGCTTCTGCTATATATTTAGAAATTCTTGATAAAATCCAAAGAAGAATCTATAATACATACTTATAAGTCTACCATTTTCGTTGATTTGAATATTGCTGCTACATCTGGTCTGGTGCTTCTGCTATGTATTTAAAGATTCTTGATAAAATCTAAAAAAGGATCTATCTTAAATATTTATAAGTCTACCATTTGTTCTTGCTTTGAATATTGCTGCCACATGTATTCTAGTGCTTCTTCGACATATTTAGATTTTCTTGATAATTATTTGGCATCTTGGGTTTGTTTCTGTTACTACGGGTTAAATAACAGAGTATAGTGAGTTTCCCAGCCTTGGTTGGCATACAGTCAAAGAGAAACTCGGAACGCGTGGGAAAAAGCCATAAGAATGTGCATGGAAATTTATACCTGCTAGGTCTGTAGCTAGGAAAGCTGGTTCACTGTGTCGTGTTAGACAATTTTTCTCTCCTGAATCTATCTTACATATTTATAAGTCAACCTTTCGTTCTTGCTTTGACTATCACTGCATTATATGGTCAGAAGCTCCTGTTACATAATTAGAGATTCTTGATAAAATCCAAAGAAGAATCTGCAATATGTTTAATCCTCACGTGGCATCTCGGCTTCAGTTATTTTCCAACGGATATAATGTAGCCCGCTCCCCTGTGCCTTTACTACAAATACTTTAATGGTCATTGTTCTGATAATCTTTCCTCTACGTTACCCAAACTTAACGAATGCAAGCACAGTACTTGATTGGCGGCAAGGTCTCATCATTTTACAGTTAAAATGGCTAGATTAACCGTAAGTTTTTTTTTTCTTTCACACTTCTTGCATGTGGGAATTTATTCCGGCTTCTTGCTTCCTTTTCAAATTTTTAAATGCAATGTCGATAGTTTTATAATTTCTTCCTAATTTTTATTCTTTTATTGTCCTCTCTCCTTAATAATATATTTGTATATTCTCTAAAACTCAATAACCACTTGCATCTTAGTAGATTTATTGCCTTGATTCGAGTGAAATTCTTTAAAAAATCGCTCTCAACAGGAAAGTATGTAGACTGGCAGTATGAAAATTTGCATTAAAAACTTTTATTCTTTTATTGTCTTCTCTCTTTAATATTATATTTTCTCATATTCTCTAAAACTCAGTTACCATTTGCATCTTAGTGGATTTATTGCCTTGCTTCGAGGGAAATTCTTAAAAAAAAATTAGCTCTCTATAAGAAAGTATCTAGACTGTCATTTTGAAAATTTGCAATGAAAAGCAAGCGATAGTAAAATAAATATGAATGAAAAATTAATAATGGCTAAAATAAAATTCATGACCGCGCCACTAATATTCAGTTAAGTGCCATACTTGACACACGCTTGGGCGATTATGCCTCTTTCGATTCATGCATGACTCGGCAGAAGATTTTTCTGCAGTAGTCGAGTGTAAATAAAGCAGTTAAAATAAAGATGAAAACATACTAGTCACTAATTAATAATATTTTAGAGTGTGTTATCAAATAATAATAATACTATCAAGGATAATATTTTTTTTATGATATACTGCTTACAAATTTGATCACAGAAATAATAAAAGCATCGTCGTCATTTATTTTGGAAGGAAATGTAAAAGGTTCTGAAATCATTATTCGCGTGAGTGTCGTCATTCGGTGACCATAATTCCCTATCGGCTCTTTTCGTTAATTTCCGGGCGATGTCGATGTTTCTCGGAGGACCACGAAGGAAAATGAAACGCGAATCTCATTGTGTTGATTGGCAGTAACAGGAAACACTGACACCACTCAGCCACTCAGATTCAAATATTTTCCTTCTTGTTAGGGTGATTGTTAAATATATTTATGGCAGCCCATTGACGTTTTGATGCCCAACATTTGCCGTTAAATTATGGCGTTTACTACTGATAATGCTTAAGAATGGATTTATTGTTTTACGCTTTTCAGCCCAAGCAAGGCGGGAGTGCCACTAGCACGCAAAGCGTTACAAAGAGTGAGAGCAAGAGTAAAGAGGCGTGATAGAGGAAAGAATGAAAAGAAGAACGGGGAATTAGATCAAGGCATCTGGAGATGTCGATTGACATCGCATTTGAATAGTTGGAGATTATCGCTATCAGGGAAGCAAGTAAGAGGAAGGGAGTTCCACAGACGGAAAGTGAGAGATATGAAGCTGTTGGAGTAGAAGAGATGTATACATTTAATCGTGTCGAGAGTGAAAGGGTGGAACTGAGATGCCGACCTAGTGGTACGTTTAAATTCAGGCAATTTGGGAACTAGCGAAAATGGATCATCAGAGCAGATACCGTGAAAGTATTTGTAGAAAAGTGTTGTAGAGTAGTTTTCAGAGTGGAGGCTTGTATTTCAATAAGTCGTCCTAAATTAGGTTCAACGTTAGGAACTTGAAATAAGAGTTATTGACGCAGCAATCTAGTTGTGATGGTTTATACTTCAATGTCCGACAGACTCACTCAACACCACTGAGCCCAACTGGCGACTGCTACTACTACTACTACTTCTTATGTGTGGGAGAGTCTATTAATAATAGAATAGGTACGTCAGGTATAACCAAAAGATAGAGGGCGTTGACATGGCCCTTTGGAACATTTTTTAAGCCTATCATCCCAAGAAAGGCGTGAGTGCCACTTGCACGCAAAGGGGTTACAGAAAGTGAGAGCATGGGTAAAGAGAATTGTTTGAGGAAAGGATATAGAGCAGGACGAGGATCTGGATTAAGGCATCAGAAGATGTCGATTGACATTACGTTTGAATATTAGAAAATTATAGCTATCAGGGAAGAAAGCAAGACGAAGGTTCCACTGTCGGGATGTGCGAGATAAGAAGCTGTTGGAGTAGAAGAGAGGGCCCCATTTAACCGTTTCGACAGTGATGGGGTAGGACCCAGACGCCAACCTAGTAGCTCGCTTAAATTTATGCAGTTGGAGAACCAATGAAGTAGCTCGTCAGGGCATCTGCCATTAGAAATTACTCCTCATTACTTAGAATATATATAAGTTACCCCCAAACTGGCAGTCGGTATTTTTTTATTCATTACCGCACACACATAACCCCACCATATATATATATATATATATATATATATATATATATATATATATATATATATATATATATATCTTGAATTCAAGAAAGAAATTCGGATTACCATCACACAAACAGAAAATGTCTCATATCGAGAATATTTAACATTGAACATAAGGAAAAAATTAATTATTTTTAATAATATGTGGAAATCTTCGCTTTTATCTGAAGACGGTCGCGAAACCAGAAACCCGTGTCGTAAAATTATGTAAAACAAAACATAATATTTTTTTCTATATAAATCCAAATTACAACCAAAAACGTTTGCGGCACCTCTCTTCTCTTCTTTTTACTATACATACTTTTCTCTCGTTGGAACCACAACATATTTCTTATATATATATATATATATATATATATATATATATATATATATATATAGATATATATATAGATATATATATATGATGTGCAATGGTGATGAGTCCCAAATATAAGACGAAACGCCTGTCCAGTTATTTCTGCATTCTGTTGAGGTTTCTTCTAGACACGATGAATTACTTAATCATAATTATCTCAAATCCTCCTAATAATTTCTATCACTTGTATATCCTTGCTTGAACCGGCTTCTAATGCTCTGAATGGTGCGGCTTGGTGATAATAGTAGTGGCTCGTGGGCGCACAGTCCTATGCGTAGAAGAGAAACTCGGATGAGTTCCCCCACGGAAGATGTGATCGAGCGGCGCTGTATCGAGTCTAATTCGC